>JAJMAK010000043.1:16057-78827 GCA_030572615.1 Metschnikowia lachancei
AAAAAAAAAAAAAAAAAAAAAAAAAAAAAAAAAAAAGAAAAAGAAACACGGTTTGCAGATTGCGCATATCAAAAGAAGACGAAAAAATGACTCCGGCGTGATTCGAACACGCGCATCTTACGATAACAGAACTTGAGTCTGCCGCCTTAGACCGCTCGGCCACAGAGCCTTATTGAGAGTTTCGGGGTGCGTAGAGATACTGATTCAAGTGATTAAGCATTTACAGATGCCTTTTTGAAACCCTCCATCGAAGATCCGGGTACGTGCCAGAACTGATATATTTTGGACCCTTTATAGAGGAAGCGTGTAATAAGATTGTTTCCCAAAAATATACACTCAACTCCCACGCTTTCGTGGGTAATTATTGTATTTCATCGCAAATCTCGAATCGTGAGTTGTATGTACTGCATATTTTGTGACACTCCATATATATTGAGATTAAGATGAAAAAGATATCTACAGTCGAACAAGTTAATGTGCACCACCCATATCCCGATTAAAATACCCGTCCTTATTCATCGACGCTTGTAACCCATTTTTTTTTTTTCTTTTTGGGCATTCAAGGTTGATCTTACTTCCTCAAGAAACGCTGAAATTCTTTATTTGTTCAGTGCTTGAACTTTGTAAGATTTACCTGGCTATGCCAATCATTTCTTTCACTTAAGAAGTCCCTAACAGTTGATCTTCCAATGTATTTATGATGTGTGTCATCAAATCAACTGACAACTTCATCGATAGTTCCACACGTTTTTGCTCTACGCCATTTAATGCTGATCCTTTTTTTGTTTGTTCACTTGGTATCATTTTTCACATTGATATTGTCTGTTCGAGCTTTCGTGGTGCTAACTCCTTTTTACCCTTGACTTCGCTGACACCATATTGAATAGATTCAAAAGATTTCTTTTGTTTTCCAGAAAGGAGGATAAATACGTAATGAAAGTTTAAGCATTGTTTCAGGCTCAAAAATTTCGGGGGTTTGAAAAGAACAATCACAACGGCTGGAATGTAAGTCCATTTGTCTGGCCATACGAAAGATATATCTTTCCTGTATATTGAGTGCATATTGTCATGCGGGACGAAAGAAAAGTGCCGTCGTCCGATCTTTCGAAGTGTCGAAACCGTGGGAGCTGACTGTAATATAAGCTTTTTGCGGCCGCCAATACTGCCACGATCATCCATACTTTTCTGAAACTCAATTTCTTCCATGCAGAATGACCACAAATGCAAAGAATCTCTAGAGATAAGTCCACATCTATTCCCCACACATTTCATCTCGCACTGCATGGTGTATGTGCCCCCTGCAGGAACGTGATATCAAATCATCATCATCATCATCATCAACCCAATAAGTAAAACGTAAAGAACGAACCAACACACAGAAAACCCCGAGAATTCTCATAACCCCTCATACTATAACACTTCATCTTATATGCTGCCGATTTCTCTTCTCAACATACTTCACCCAAGAATAATTCTGCGCGCCCCGTGATTCTTAAGACGATTCCTGGAAACACGGCAAAGAAGCACCCAGAGTGAAACTTTCTTTGTTTACACTGTACTATACACTATAAAATGACACAAACAAACATTTCGCCAACTGGGAATTTGCCAGTTTGGACCTCGGCAAGAACACACGACCTCATAGACCCCAGCCGGGACTCCAGACTCTACTCTATGTATAAATATCGCCAAATGCTCCACGTCAGCGGCACCACCTATACTAACGGCCCGCAGGTCTCCATCATGACGTATAATATACTCTATACGACGAATAAGATTAAACCGTGGTGTGCGGAAGGGCTCGCCCCGGAATTGCTCAGAGAACGTGTTGTACTTACGGAGATTGGAAGATACAACCCTGATATTGTCTGTTTACAAGAAGTGGACGTGGGCGACAACTGCAGATGGTGGGAAAAACACCTTTTTGACTTGGGCTATGAGCTGACTTTTGTATATGTGGACGAGCGTACCCACGGCATAGGTATATGCTTCAAGCACGATTTGTTCACCGAAGTGTCCCACTACTTCTCGAATTTCGACAAGCATTTGGCTCGGGGAAACGCCAGTCACCCAGGGTCCAACCGAGCGATGTTATTTCTTTGTTTGGGGTTTAAGGAGAAGTTTTTGCGCAGCCATTCATGTCCTTCAAGACAAGGTATTATCATTGGCACCACCCATCTTTCCCCCTCCGCCAAATACTCGAATACCGAGAAAACAGAGCAGGTGGGGTTTTTCTTGAGACGCGCAGATAAATTCGCCCAATTCATCCAGACACAGACCAACCCAGACTACCGCTTCTACACTTTCCTAACGGGCGACTTCAACACGAAAAGATTCCACCAACCCCATCTTTTCCCGGATAAGTACTCAAAACTTGACCGAAGAGAGTTCAACACCACAAAGAACAGATATGACTTGGACGGTATTTTCAAGGAACTGCGTTATCTTGAGAAGTTGTATAATGCTGCATATTCCAGGTTGGTCTCGCTTTATACCATGGCGTATGCATGCCTAGAACAGGAAACCCATGCTGGACAATGCTGGGCATTGAACGATTACATATTAGCGGTGTGCGAAGCCCCCAACAAAAACCACAACAACGACACCAACAACAAAAACACCCCCATACAGTCTTTTCTGGAACTCACCGAGTTGAGCGACATGAAACTTATGGCTTTACTCAGAGTGCCAACCATACTGGAGGTAGGCGAATCATGGCGATCTCAACCAACCATAGGGCAATGTGCATCTGATCATGTGTGTTTGATGGCCGAGTTGGAATTGGTCTGAAGGTGTTTTCTTGGGCATTTCAAGTATTTGTAATGCTGGTATTAAATTGTTCGGATGGATGTTTCGAATTCATCAATGATAGAATTTAAACAGCCAACGTTTACCACACAAAGGGTATGTGCCATTCTACAAGATGATTGTCGAGGGTTAGTTCCACTGCGTGGTTTTGGCCATATCAAGCGTTAAAAACGCTTAAATTTGTCAACCAATCCCGAAATGAAATATGTTCTGGGTAGTGTTTTGTGTCTAATGTTCACCAGTACCGAGGAAACACGTTGTGTGTTTACGGAGGCCGTCAGTACGTGGTACACCAAATCAAATACCACCTTGATCTCATCTCCTTGATGCAGATGAGACACACAAGCTTCAATTTTCCGTGTCTTCCCTAAGACCGCAAATGTCGTGATGAAAGCTTACCATAGTGAGCAACATGGCTCATTTCCACCAATTTCTGGAATTCTTGGGTACTTCTCCGATACCTGAAACTTCAGAAAAGCATCCCATTGCACCTATGATATTAGCAACCCATCGATTCGGAAGCACCTAGTTTGAATTGAAATTCGGAAATTCCAAGCATTAAAATCCTTGACCCCAGCAATAAGGGAACTACTTTATCTGCCAAAAATAATTTTCAATTGAGAAAATCCGCACTTGATCATTTGACCCCACACTTTTCAGGCGTACAAATCACACCCAAATCATTTTTCATCAACCTTATCAAGTCACACCATATAAGAATTATGAGATGTGTCTTGTTTCACCAGTGTCACAACCCTTCAAGCTTGTGAAAGTAAATCCCAGAACTACTATTTAAGGGCAGAGTGCTACTGAATTGATTGACTCTCAGAAGAATGGTACGTATCTTCCTCGCTAGTCAAAATGAGCCCAAAAACGGAAGATATTTCGATTAAATTGATACATTTGAAATTTCATGGATGAAGGTTTGGTGGCTGTTTTCTGTACCAAGTTAAAGATGCACTTTCCCGAGAATCTCCTGCTTCCAAAATTCTACATCCATCACCACCTGCCAGGAAGTGTTGTCCCATAAAGACACTCTCTTAATTTTAGGCGTATTATGCACTGTCAATTATCTTTCAAAAAGTCCGACCTGTTATCCAAAATCATTGATGCCATCCCAGAATATATCAGTTCGGGTTTGAATGTCTTTACATGGTGAAAACATTTCTCTTACCAATCAGCGCATTGGACTATTAGTTAGGACCACCAAAAAAAATTGGTCCAGTTTCGCAACGCGGGGGACCAACGCGGGGGGCACGTCACGTGATCGAGTGTTGATCTCACGGTTAGGCGATTTTTGTCCAACCCAATCTGGTTGCAACGCCTAGAAGTTGACGTGACGGTGCATTTAGCTGAAATCAGTGGACATTTCCTTCTCAAAAAACCTGCGGGTCCCAAAATACTCTTGTTTATTTCTTTTCTGTTTGACAAAAAACGCTGTACACGTGATTTGGCTCTTATTCTTCCACTGCCTTTATCCCGTTATTGGCACCTTGACTAGCGAAGACTAAGCGTCCACCTTACCCAAAATCTGGTAAGTTATATGATAATCCATCGTCAGCATCATTTTATTTGCTGACTTGCTTGACCCGGAACTTCTGTTGACAAATGTTCAGGAAGATAAAAGGCACTTTTCCAGATACTCTATACATATATTCTTAAGATCTGTGTCTTAAGATAAAAGTGCTATAATACAACCAGAATCGCCCCCACATAAACCTAGACTTAATGTCTGGGACTACCTGGACACCCAGACGGGGTCATGATAACCTTTCGCCCTCTCAGCGAGCCACTGTTGACCCATTCTACTGGCACAGGCCGATGTTGCAGATCCACGAGTCAAAGTATACCAACGGGCCGCAGATATCGATCATGACATACAATTTACTCTCTCCGTGTGATGAGAAACGGTACCCCATCCCCCAATTCTCCCGGGAGACGATCTACTTCCACGAAATCGTTCGTTATAACCCAGATATCGTGTGTCTTCAAGAAGTGACCGAGCATCACAGATTCACGGAAATGCTAGCTTCGTATGGGTATATTATGCGGGCTGTGCATCCCAATAAGTACCATGCCATTGCCATAGCCTATAAATGGGAATTATTTCAGGAATTCGACCACCAGAGCGTGTTTTTTCTGCCCGATTGTGTGGGCGATGAAGGCGAGACAAGCACCCCGGTTCCAGGGTTCTCGTCGTTTCACGGGGCATTATTTTTGTGCTTGCGCTTCAGGCCCGAGTTCTTATATGGCCACCGCGCCCCTTCTAGAGACGCCATTATCGTAGGAACCACCCACTTGCCGCTGAAACCAGCGATGGCATTCCATAGAACCCATTTCGCGGCGACCCTCCTAAAGTCCGCTGAAAAATTCGCCGATTCCATAAGGTATCTATGTCAGACCCCCTATAAGTTCTACACTTTCATCACAGGTGACTTCAACTCCAATGTGGACGACCCGGTGTACCTTTCGCTCGTGTCTAAACCGGTGTCGTTTCCCAAATGGGCTCATGATATGCTTTCGCGCTCCATTAACAACCCCAAACACCCGGAAGATGAGTATCCTCGTAAAAGCGATTATCTGGCCAAATTACTGGATGCCTCAACCAAAATAGCAAAGCTTGAGGAGTTGCATGACAGTATAAAGAAAAGAGCAACGTCTCTTTATTCGGTGGGGTACAGTTTAGTACATAAATCCAACTGCCAGCCGGGCACCAATGAGCCGTGGTTTTCTATTTGGGGTCAACATTCACACCAGCTTGTGGACTACATCTTTGCCATTTCGGACTGGAAAGGTGAAAAGGTCACGGGGTCAGATTCTTTAGACCAACTCGCCAAAAACAACGATATCAAGCTCTTGGCACTACTTGGAATGCCCACCCATGAGGACATGGGGCTGGAGGATGTGCCTCAGCCCGTGGTGGGGGATTTTCCGTCGGACCATATGTGTATGATGGCCGATTTAGAGTTGTTGTAAACTGGGGTGTTTGGGCAAACAAGAGGTGCTTTAACATTTTACGTGGTGAAATGTTGAGTATGGTGTCACCTTGTGGACATTTACTAGGTGGCTTATTGACTTGTTTAAGCGTCTTTTTCAAAGATGTTTAAAGATTTACTTACGACTCGATCAGTTCAGAGAGTGACTCCTTCAACTTGATGATAAATACAACCGACTCACCTTAGCTGAGTCAATATCGTGTGTTGGCCATCCATCTGCACTTGTGCATAGCGAGCGCAAATTCCTATGAATTTCTGCACTGGTGGAATAACGACCAGATTGTGTTTCAAAACCAAATCAAATTGCTGGCAACATGAACCACATAATGTCGATACGCTGAAGATGTGTTTTACCATTTTGCTCGTATAATATTCCCAGAACCGGTGGGTATATGAATGAGGGGGTTTCTTTATTCGAGCATTTCAAATCAACACACCCTAGTCAAGACTAGTAGAGGAGAAGTTTGAAGCAGGGGGTCCTTCTGGTCACAACCCAAGAAGGTATTCTTATTATGCATAATAAGATTATGTATTAAGGATCGCCCGTGCTCTCTCCGTCGTGACATAAATACAATCCAACAAAATTGTGGATTCATCTACAATAGAGTGAAATCTTCACTCTCGTGACTTAATTATTCCATATATACACACTCGGCTCTGTTCCTCGTCTAAAATTAGTTAATATTAGTATTGAAATTATCACCAACATTCTTATCTAACAGAAGCCACCGAGTATCCATAATGGTGCTGATACCATTTAATACCTTGAGCCTATTGTTATTTTCGACTCCACTCCAGTTCAAGATTAGCTATTTTTTTAATGAACCGTTCAGGAAATTTCCCCTTAAGAATACATACCTGGTTTATAATTATGTATATGGCATCCAGAAGTCGTGGATTTACCATTGTACAAATATTCATTAATACAATTTAGAACCAATGATGAATTATGGAAAGACGCTCTAGAAAAGTTCGTTTCCAGGGAATTCTCAGCCAATTTGGATGTTCAGACAGAGATAGTGTAAGCATGACCGATGAAGGGACATGTGCCTTCAGTGGGTGCAAATGTGGCCCTCGCCCGAAAAAAAAAGTATAAAAGGGCAGTATTCCGCCGGTTCAGAATTCATCATTTTTGCAACACTTTTAATGCACTAAATAGTATGTCGGCTTTTGTGCCCAGTAAATGAATTTCCTTTGTGAAATGTTTCGTCATCCACATAGAATACCCTTCGTTGACGTCTGGATACATTTTTTCTCATTCAGCCTGATATATTTATTAGGATATAATAAGCAACTTCCAGCACCATTCCGTGTTGTCTCATGGTCAATATTTAATGGTGATTATCTTTGGCCTATCTGCTATTACGATAACAGAAATCTGCTTTCATCAGTTTTCTTTTGAAAGAAACATAGGTCACCAACGTTACCGTTTTTGAGCCCCTGGAGGGTTAAAGAACCAACCCCTAGTGAAGTATGTTTTGGTTTTTCGGCCATAATGCCGAAGTTTGGGTCTACTAACTACTTTTTGTTTTGAGAGAAACATCCTATTTTATTTAAAGAAGCTACAGGCTAGAAGTGGGAAGTAACTAGCATTGACTTTCGTGTGGTTTCCATCGTGATGTCCCAGGTAATTTTCTCTACTGGTTGACCCCAATCCTGTTTAAGTCTGCTGATAATCAACGCAGGTTTCAGTGTTTGTTTCCAGGTTTTTCTCTATATTTTTATAGTTTTTGTGTCGTTCTTATAGCGGCGTCCTATAATACAATTGTTTCTTTAAAAGAAAGAATTACAGGTCGGGGAGAATCATTGTTTGAAAAGTTTCTTCTTTTTTTCGCCCCGACCTGTAATTGCTTGCTCCTGCTTGGAATTACTCCAACGACACCCACGGTATATTTCCTTTCGACAAGTGAAGATGTTGCAATCGTCTTGTGCAAAGTCAGTTTTGCTTAATACAGTGCCTTCTTTTACCAGTAAAGAGATACATGATTTCTTTCTTGGAACAAGGGGGAGAAATCAGGCCCAAAATATAAATACACCGGATTATTCACTTCACCCAGCGGTGTTGATAGCATAATTTTGAGCAATTTTAACATCAAGCCTTTATGGCCAAGTTGGTAAGGCACCTCACTAGTAAAAAAGACAAGACATCTTTAAAAGAAATGAGGAGATCGTCAGTTCGAATCTGGCTGAAGGCATTCTTTTTGGGGGGTGAAATTGCAACATCCCTATTTTTGTTGATTAGCCACTGGTTTGAGTTCTTGGTAAAGAGCTAGCTGAATGAGGATTCCGAGTCGACTAAGGCACTTTGTTTTCTCAATGCTGAACAGTCAAACGGCGAACCATTGGCAAAATGTTTTCTTAGGCAGTCACAAGCACGAAAAAAAAAAGACGAAAAGAAAAAAGAAATCTCTAACCCTATTCGTGGAGCTCTACAGTAGAATGAATTGTACTATAGGTGAATTGTACTATAGGTGAATCGTGAACGGGTGACATTAAGGGGTGACTCTGTATCGGCGAAACAACGTTTCGAAAGTTGTCAAAAATAACGTCCGATTCAGAATATTCCACTTGAAGGGCAGAGAATCACCCACGGTAAATACGACAGGTTGTCTATTTTACATTCTTCAGCAAATAGGCTCTGTTATGGTTGTGCGGGGTGGATAAGGGAACAACTCCATTCAAGTTTAACATAAGGGCTTGTAGAGTCACCGGTACCTTTTGTCCCTTCCTGTAATTAGGAGGAGGATGATATACACCCAAAAGATGGGGTAGAGGTCTCAGAAGAACAATCACAGCCCTCCCACGTGGACAAAATTCTAATTTGTGAAGTTGAGAACCTTCTCTCTGAGACCTTATATACTGGGGTGGCTCCCACTATTGTGGATAGTAATTTGAGAGAGAGAGAGGATTTTCAAGGTCTAAGCGTGAGTTCAACATTGACCCTAAAAAAGGAGAACTCGATCATGTGGGAAGCCTAGGAAGGTATGATTTCCTGATATTGTCAAATCATTACAACCCATTCCATCATCTTAATTTGAGAACGTGATTTCAAGGGAAATTCATCATGTGCTTTTTGGGCTACTGAGGGCTGACCTATCCCTTTGGATGTAATTAGTTATACCTAAAGTATTCTTACTCGTTTCAAAAAGAAAAATGTGTACATTCAAATACGCCAACTATAATCAGAATACTATAGTCTCACTACTGTCACTACTCTCCTAGGATTCAGCAAACGTTACCAAATAAGCTCTATTTCACAGTTTTTCTTTTGGGAGTTTTTTTTGTTTTTTTTGTTTTTGTTTTTTTTGTTTTTGATTTTTGATTTTTTGAAAAAAGAGCCCCCAAGGAATTTCCAAAAAGGATCCTGTCCCGTTTTGCCCGTCCATGACTTGCCCGATAAAAAGATTTTGTTTGTTATTTACCCCATTTGGAACTTTGATTTCCCGAAATGCGAATATTCCCTGGGTGCGAATTCTCCTTCATTAGACATTAAAATGTTGCGTATCGACTTTATAGGGAACCGAAAATGCTTCCTTGTAGTAAAAAAAAAGGAATATTTCCTTACTCTTATTTTTGAAGACTTTTCAGTGCCTGTAAATCTAAAGTATTGCTCAAAATTGAAATTTTTCCGCTGATTGTTATGCTTTTCCTTGTGTATTCTAGTTGGAATAGCTTCTCTCAATGTCATTTCACGCTTTCTGACCCCTCCCACCTTTGAGCACCATGAATGTCTGTCAGTTATTCTACAGAAGTGAACAGTCCCATAAAGAATAATTTGAAGCCCGAAAACATGTAGTCGAATCCCCGATTGAACCAACAATGGGAGATTGTTCTTATCATCACTAGGGGTTCTCTCCATTGCAAGCGACCACCAATCGCCAGTGGTTAGTAATAGTGAGTTGGAACTCAACGAAGCATAAAAACAAAAAGACAAACAAACAAACAAAAACACAAAAAAACAAAAAGACAAAAAAACTTCTCATTCCCACATCAAACATTTTATATCAACACCGCATCAACTCCCCATTAATATTCAACCCACAATCACACACTCAATCACACAAGCCATTATTATTTCTCTCCTGCACACACTCGCACTAGCAATAGTGCAAATCTTTAAATTTAAAAAAAACGCGACTTCAAATACGCCCGGTGTACAGGTCCAACACCCCTTCGGAAGCGCGACTGGGTGCCTGGTTGCCAAAAGCATACCAAAAATACCCCAAAAGGTTCTCCACAAATCAACATATACACGTCTTGGGAAAACTAACAAACAAGCGCAAAAAAAACACCACATGGAAATTTAGCCACCCAGAAAAAAAAAAAAAACATTCACTGCATCATACTACTTTCTTTATTCTTTGGCAATGCCGCAAAACCGTACGCTGCCGGCGGCCAGTGCAAAGTCGGCCCATCTAGAAAAATGGGGCGACGACAACGACAGCGGGGATTTTGACAGTGGGTTTGGTGGTGAGAGTGGGGATTTTCTAGCACAACTCAATGAATCAAATGGTGAAGTACCATCACCTGCTGATGAATATGACACGCTCAAAATTGCACCTTTGCCTTTAGCGCGGGGGCTCAGTCCAGGCCTCAGTCCAAGGCCTCGGGGCCTTCGTTCAAGCGCGGGGGACGATGCACGTGCACCCACAAAAGACACTAGAGAGTTTATGGACCCCAGAGAGATGAGAGATTTGCAAGATATGAGAGATATGAGAGATATGAGGGATTTGAGGGATCTGCAACCCAAAGACCCCAAACAAATGGTCACGCCCAGCCGGTTTGCTCGGTTTATAGAAAACGATGATGACGACATGTCTTTTGGCGAGGACGTGCATTTTGGCACCCTCCGGCGTCACCCACCCCCTATTCACCCAAGCCATGAGTTCCGGCTACTGCCGGAGTCGGATTCGTTGACTTCCCCAATCAGACGACGCTCGTTGAGTGACTTCAGCGAAGGCACCGATACAGATATCACTGAAATAAACGACGACGACTTCGAGGAGATCGATGACATTTTTGGCAAGGAAGAGAGCGGCCTCTACAGTAGTGGTGGCAAGCGGCTATCAAAGAAAGCTGCCGGAACACGCGCCCGTGAGATCCTACTACAACGAAGGCAGCAGTTGGAGGAGCAGGCTCAGGCTGAAGATGATGAGTTGTACAAGCGCTATAAAACGCGGTGCGAGCAGAGCACCGGCCCGTTCGTGGAGCCTGCAACTCACGAAGTCAACACCCTCAAACTCAAGGATTTGAGTCTACATGACCGTCTGTTTTCCCAACAACGACACGACCCCTTGGAAAACGACCTCACCATCAACTATGAGTATACGAGGGACGACTTGGAGACCTTTGAGGACGGATTTGTGGGTGACCTCCCGTCCATTATCAATCAAGACAAACTTTCGCATTTCCAAACCCCAGTTTCTGGACCTGGTGGCCAGATTCTGCGGAAAACAAGCATGCCTGTGTTTCCCCGGTCACTAAAGGCTTCACGACCAACAAAGTTCAAATCCACAATGGACCTCGGTGCGGCTTTTGGTGAGAGGTCCTCCGAGCACCCACTCTTCAATAACAATAACAAAATCATCAGGAAATTGGACAGAATGCCGTCTTTCCATATAAAAACAACTCAGGCCCCATCCCACAACATCCACATTCCACCGCCTCCCATGCCCGAGGATTTGTTGCACTACAACATGGAACTACATAAAAAGCAACTTCTTGAAAAGTACATGGAGATTTCTAAGAAGCAATTCCAGCTACGATCAAGTCCCAAAAAGAAACATTTATCCAATCTACAGCATACCAAGCCATCCAGAAAGGGTATCGGCACTTTGAAGTGCTTGAATAACAAGTCCAGCGCCCCGTTTATGACTGGTAATAAGCAAATGAAGTTCAACCTGGACTCAAATACATGGGAAGGAAACGAGCATGATCTTTTGAGGTTTGATGAATACAAAGATGACGGGCTTTTGAATAAGAAGCAAAAACAACCTAGCTTAATCACACGCGATCAGTTCCAACATCAGGGTGACGCAGTGAAGGGCAATATGATCTACGATTCGGAGAATCTAAGGTGGGTTAATAAAGACGCCATGGACGAGCAGCAAGAGAATGTTTTCGAAGATTTGCCTGACCTTGTTCCCAATGATATTCCCCAGTATTCCTCCCCGGCTCCTGCATCGCTAAAGCCACCCAAGGTTGATCGTGGGGTCAGTACCTTCACTCAGAGAAGCATTCTGACAAACTCGAATGCAAGCTCGATGATAAATACCAGCGCAGCAGGAGAAGAATTTACCGTTAGTGCCAAACTAATGGCTAGGTTTGAAAAAGAAGAAGCGAAGATCAAAAAGAAAACCCACCATTGGTTTGGACCCAATGAAACCTATCATTTGAGTAGGCGCGGCGACAACTTCGATGCCGACTATTTCTGGGAAATCCGCAAGATGGTGATGGATAACGACAACTAAATTTTATGACCACCTTACTATTTATACCCCTTATTGAATCATTAGATTTAGTTCTTCATCACTGTTAATGCATACTTTTTTTTTTTTTTTGAAAAGATTTTGAAAATTGTTTTGAAAAAAAATGTCTTGGACTAGACACTTGTGTTATATACTAACTCTCTATTTTAACTTAAGCAAACACCAAGCCAAGGCCAACAGCAGCGAAAGAGGTGATGACCATAGCAGCGTTCAATGGAGAGAACATCACTTGAGCACCAGAGGAAGACTTGCTACCAGTGGAAGTGCTAGAAGAAGTAGAGCCGGTGGTAGAACCAGAACCGGCAGTGGAACCAGTACCAGAACTAGCACGAGCAGAAGAACGAGAGCCAGAGCCAGAACCAGAACCAGAACCAGTGGAGGTGGAGGTGGAGGTGGCAGTAGTTCTGATAGAACCGGAAACAGTTCCAAGGCCAGAAACACCGGCAGAAGAAAGCACAGCCTTACAGGAAGAGGCAGTAGTGGCCGACTTAAGCGAAGCAGAACCGGAGAAGTTACAGGCGCTGGCACTGGCACCGTTGGCGCTGTAGTACAAGTTAAGAACAAAGTCCAATTGAGCCTTAGCGCCACATGGAGAGTAGGCACCGTAGTTACCGGTGGTTCCATTACCGTTGACACCAGAACAGTCGATCTTGCTACAAACGTAGGAGAAGAGGTTGGAGTAGTCACTGGAGTCGAGCGAAGAAGCACCAACACAAGACAACGAGTTGACCATGCAGTCACACACCAGCGAGTCAGGGGTAGGTGGCAAGTTGGTTGCGGCAGCCCAGCTGGCTCCCACAGTTGGACAGGTGGTGACGGTAGCAGCAGAAGCAGATGCCGAGTTAAGAGTAGCATAGGTTGGACTGATCTTAGCAAGCTGAGTCTTCAAGTTGGAGAAGTCGGCCAAGGTAGAAACGGAGCCGGAGTTGATGGTAACCAAACCGTAGTTGTTGTCCTCCTGGAAGTACATGTAAACAATACCTCCAGACCACACATCAGTCATTTGCGAGGAGTAGATGGCCTGGACCTCGCCGAACTGTCTTGGGGTCACGGTGTTACATCCGTACTCGGAGAAGAACACAGGAATACCCAAGTTTCTGTAGGCGTTGGTGATGGTCTGGTATCCGGAAGTTTGGTAGGTGGAGGCACCACACCATTCGTACATGTTAATACCGAAGAAGTCGGCTCTTTCGGCAGCAGATCCACAAGCAAAGTAGTCGGCCAAGTCGATTCTGATATCGGTGTCATCGTTGGCAGAGTATCCAACAGGAATGGATCTGTAGCCCTTGGCAGCAATGTAAGCCTTTGTGTCTCTGATGGCGGCCTTGACGTAAGCAGAAGCATCGGTATTAGCCACGACGTTAGTGACCTCGTTACCGGCAAAGAAACCCAAAACGTTGGTGTAGTTGTGGAAAGCATCCACAACAGAGGTGTATCTTTGCAACAACTGGACGTTCCAGGTTGGGTTTGCTCTGTTGATGGAAAGGTTTGGCTCAGACAAGTCAGCAATGACGTAAATACCGGCAGCGTTCAAAGCAGCCATACATTGAGAGTGGTCCTGGGACACGTTCAAAGCATAGACACGGATCACGTTAGTTTGCAATTGTTGCATGTAAGGGATGTCTCTGGAACAGGCAGCAAAGTTGGACAAGGGGTCAACAAAGGTTTGAGCGGTGGTTCCATCTGCTTGTTGCTGGTAGGCGATACCCTTCATCAAAAATTGGGAGCCGTTATTCGAGTAGAAAAACTTGTTTCCCAGGATCTGGATCGGAGGGAGATCTGCGGCAGTGACCGAGGCGACAAGCGTGGTGACCACGGTAAAAAGAGATTTCAACAACATTTGTGGGAGTTAAAAACTAAGGTGGTGATAATACAACGAAAGAAGAGAAAGAAAAAGAGAGAATATTACTCCAGGCAGGGTGGAAATCGCCAATATAAAAAAAAAATAGATCGTGGTCGCCCAATCATCTGCAACCACCCATGCTGCAGCGCTTATTTGCAGCGACGCGCATTGCTTCCGGGTGGCTGGCACTGTATACATGCCGGTGAAGACGCACGCTGACGGCGGCGAGCTGTCGACAATCAATAAAAACAAAGGAGGTTCTCGGAATGGGAAAGGGCGCACCTGCAGCTGAGGAACTTTGCGAGGCGTATACAGGCGTCTTATTTGGCTTGCTTGCTTTGGGGGACGCTTCCATGTAGGAGGCCACGAAAAGCAAGAGTGAGCGTGGGCCCGATGGAGGAGATCTCGAAATTGGGGGAGATTTCTCTATAAAAGAAGGGGCGATGGATAATGAGGAGTGCAGAGGACATTTTTCTTCGTTCTCTTGCTCCCTCATTCTTGTGGTTGTTGGTATCTTGTTCAATTTGCCAGGTTATATTTAGATTGCAACTTTGGGCGAAGACACCTTAGGGCAAAAAGGTGGTGCTGTACAATAAACAAAGCGAAAAGGGACGAACAAGATACCGCTAAGATACCTGATAGAAGATTATGAGCAAGTTAATGAAAGTCTAAGAAAACTTCTCGGAATCTTCTACATAGATAGCGGCAAGATATTTGAAGTTATTCAAGAAAAGAGCAAATAAAGGAGACATAATATCAATATGGGTCTAGACACTCGCGCACTGAGAATGTCTTATTAATATGTTATCAGAATGCCACCACCGTTATGTCATCACTAAATATGTTTTGGGGATGTAAAATCAGTGGCAGCCCCAAAATCCCTTTCAAACTGTTCGTCGATTTTTTTGTCCCTTATTCTTCCTGTCCTACCCCTCTTTCCATCTTTATTTCCCCCTTTTCTGCTTTCTGTCTTCTGTCTTCTGTCTTCTGTCTTCTGTCTTCTGTTTTGGTGCCCGGTCGCACTTTCGGCTATCTTGACACGAGCCCGAAACAAAACAATCGGTGCCAAAACCGTGCCAATAACCCAGACTGAACACAGCCACGCGCGCTTGAGGTACGTCCCCGTCTTAAAAAAAGCCCGCACGAGGGCGGCTATCGAAAAAACAAACAAGCCGGAATGCAGAAGAAAATAAAATAAAAATAAAATAAAATAAAAATAAAACGGCTGTAAGCATTTAATATCTTCTTTTCCCTTTTTGGCTCCGGGGTTCGGCCGTGTTCTGATATCTTTTCCCCTTTTTTCGTCTACTTTATTGTATTTATAATGAATCTTGTATAAAGTGGGAGCCTACAGTACGACATTCAGCACCTTTATCTTTGTTGTTGCGACGCTTGCTCGGAAAATACTCCCGCCCACGCCTGTGAGATGGACGAAGCCCCAGAAGGGTTAATCGCCCTGAAAACACGTGTATTCTCCATACGTCCAGTAGCCCCAACAGTATGGAAACACAAGAGGAGGGAGTTTTTTTTCTGTTTCTCTGTGTCAAAAAGACTCTTCTCCTTGGCAGGGTCCCTTTGCTTTTGTTGAAAAATCATTTTTCTTGTCGGTCGTTTTTGCCAAGAGTCGTTGGATGACACTGACGTGGGTTTACGTGGAAATGTTCCGAAATGGATCTGGCACTGGGCCGGCGATGGGTGCGGCGATGGGAGCCCTGGGGCGCCTGTGTGGAGTGGTGGCTACGCGCTTTTTCGGGATTATTCTTCCTATTTTTGGCTTGCGTCTCTGGCAACCTCTCGCGACTCTGGCAACCTCTCGCGACTCCATGAGACATTTTTTTTAGTAATTAATATGTATTCTAAATTTATCCGGCTTTCGACTCATGGAATCAGTGGGTTTGGTTTGCTTGGAATTTTTTAAATTTTCTGGTTTTTAATTAGGGTTGAGGGAGGCCTGTGATGTTTACTATACACTAGGAGGTGTCTATGTTGGTATACCGGGCCCATCTAAGGAATGTCTAGCACCTTTTAGCAACCTTTTGGCAATTGTAGTTCCTTAGCAAAAGCCTCTTACGAATTTGCTGCATTATTGAAAAAAGGCAGTGCATTTCCATTTTTACCTGATTGTTTCAGGGGGGCCTGCAGCAGATGACAACGACTGGCACTCCAAACTTATCGGAGTGCCTTGTATCACCTTCTGTATCTGGCTTCATATGAAGTACCCGAACCAAGGTACAGCACTCTTTAACTTCTTGCGCATTTTCAAGATCGTCATTCTCTTCCTAATCATTGCCATTGGCTTCTTGTGGGCTACACCGCGATCTCGCACCCGGACCCGGCCATTTCAACCCCAGTAGGCCTTAAGCTCCAGCCACAGAACTCATACTCCATAGCTGTGGCATTGCTTCAGGTGGTGTACTCATTCAAGGGCTGGGAGAACGCCAACTACGTGCTTCTGGAGCTCGAGGACCCATACCAGGCGTTGAATTATCGCTCCCATGGTGGTGGTGCTGGTGACGGTGCTCTACTTCATGGCAGTGGTGAGTGTCGTGATCCCCAAACGATCTGATTTGTTCTGTTTTTAGTCTCCTTGGGTCTCTGGCCTTGTTTCTTCAAGAGATTGCAGCCATTCTGGGGGATGTAGCATTGGCCAGTCTTATATGTGTGGGCAACTCGATAGTTCGGTACACATGAACCCCCCAAATAAATCGTAATTCACAGCTAAAAAGATTATGATAGTATTTTATTTCCAATATAATTATATAATATTATCACCCAAAAATATTACCCCTTAGTTAAAATATCTCATAATATAGTTGAATATCCCATGGCTAACAACACTGACTCTCAGTGTTCCTAGTTAATGAAACATGACCGTAGGATGAATCCCACCGTCTCTGTCAATTGCGGGTTATTATTGTGACAATTTATTATATCACGCGTATGGAATATTTGCCATGCTCTATGCTCCACCACTGGGTGGGGATCTTTGTTTATCGGGCCCTATTGTATTTATTTCTTAATCTGGTTCTATGAAGAAACATAAACTTCAATGTATTGAAGTTTTTAATAGGAGCTTTTTGTTATCAGAAACACTGAGAGTGTTTTTTTTTTTTTTCGGAATTTCTAAAGGGTAAAGAGCCCTCCAGGAAAGAAAGTTCTAGGAAAGTTCTCAGTTTCAAGCCCAAGGCTCAAAGAATAAACATCACATTTCTTCGGGTTTGTCCTGTAAGTGGCTGTGTTTACAAGCACTTCTCATAAAGAATAATTTTTCATAAATTTCTGGTGATAAATGAAATACTCTCGTCCGTTTCCAATGTATCTATGAACTGTGGTGCACCGAACCCCCGTGGTAAAGTACTTTTTTCAAATTCATTTTTCTTGAAAAGCAATGCCCTTGGAGAATTTGCCCTTTTAATGATCTATTTTATCGGCACAGTATAGGGGATTCAAAATAAATGCATGACATAATCTTTCATGTTTTGGAAACAGCTGTGTCTAAATTGTGACTCTACAATACACAATGGCTGAGCATGGACTGGCACTTAAAAAAATCACTCTAAGCGAAATTGCGTTCAGTTCGATTTTTTTTTCGTGGCAACATTTCTTTGTTTCCGATTGGCTAAGTCTTTTTGATAACTGAACTTTTCGGTTCCTGATATCGTGGTGTCCGCAAGTCATGTATTTGATCTCTTTATACTTTTTTCTGGTGCCTTGATAGATATTATAACTTTTTAGTTGCTAATACCTGGATGATTAAAATAGAGAAAAGTTTTGTTTTATGGATTCATTTGACACAAAATAGAAAACATGAAAGATAACTGGGAGCTCTAATTCGGATTTTTACTCCAACCTTGACTATATAACTTCTACACTAATTTTTACTGGCTTGTTGCATGTGAGAATTTGAATTCTTCGCAATCAAGAGGGCCTTCTTTTACACCTGAACTAACCAAAGGGAAATGTTATTTTTCAGGTTTAATCTCCTTGAAACCCTCTATTTAATGGATCTCAAATAATGCTAAACTAGCTTTTGGACAAAGTCCTTCCTGGTATACTTTCGCCGGTATTATCTTCTCCAGTCAATATTTGGCTTTTGATTATTCTGCCCCACAATAATGATACTCCACTCATTCGGTAGTTGACTGATAATAAAGGTACCAAAAACATCTACAAACTTTAATCTATTCAATTCATTGGGTGCCATTCTAATTCAATATCCTTTCTTGATATTATAGATGTTGGCTTTCTCCAACGTCATGGACTCTCCAACGTCATGGGAGCTCTTACCTCTGATCCCTTTGGGTATTAAACCTTGGCATGATACTTTTTCTTTTTGGAAAACTCTCTCAAAGCATAGTGTTTTTACGGTTACCCAAAAGACTCGGTGGATTCCTGGAAGGAAAATGTAAAATAAACGTGTGAAAATAGGTCCCAGCTTCTCCAGACTCTGCAACTCTCACGCCTTCGAACTCTTATATTCCAGACCATTCTATATTTCAAATTCTCTTTAAGGAGTATAACGACAAGCCATGCAACCCTCTGGTCCTAAATATTGTAGTGGTTATATGGAGGCGCATTCACAGTATAAGATGCATCCACAATTTATGTGCATCTTATTTCTTCATGACACATGGTGTCTTTTGCCCGATTTCTCATGTCAATTAAGTGGCGAATCAACTAAGAAATACCTCTAATTTGAAAAAAAAAGTCTTAATACTACTGGTGATGACTATACGATGGATTCTGTAGGCTCTCTTGGTTGGCAAGATTCGCACCAACATCCAATAAAGCTGGATAGTAAAAAGGTGGTTTAATCTTAGCGAACCCAAATGTAATAAATAAAACGAGAAAATTTGTATTTTAACTTATCCACCAGTAAAAGGTCTTGAGAAAATATTAAATAAAAGACATTTCTTTTTTTATTCCTATGGAAAATACTATCCTACTTTTATTACTGCGTCAGATCTGGAAATTCATGTTCGCACATTTCAGAAAACGCCGCGTTTGAAAGCGAAAGAGTAAAAGAACTTTACCAATTAACTACTTTTGAAAAACTTCTACTAAGTAGAAAAAAACACAGAAATGCTTAATTTTACCTAAATTTTCTTCACAGACCCCAACCGCCATCCATTCATATTTGTACTCATTTTGGATTTAATACATCTACATTAAGTCATTATTTTTCAGACCTTTCATTTTATTTCTCAGCAACTCAACGCTCAACTAACACTTCCCCGCCAGGATCAAACCTAACATCGCGCCTAACATTGCCTTGGAACATTTGCTCTGAGCTGCATTTAGAAGAAAAACAAGAAAGAAAAAAATAAGAAAGAAAAAAACAAGAAAGAAAAAAAAAACACAAAAATACCGTCAGAAAAGATCTCATCAAAATGGCTTTGTAAACATGATTTCTTTTCCCGAGGAAAAGACCTCACTTGTCAAGATTCCCGCTCCACTGTTGTTTCGAGCCCCGTCTTTTTATGATGTCCAATGATTACCCGTCGGGGCAGAACTTTTTTTTCCGGTGTGCCCCGCCACCCAAACGCACTTGCCATGCGGGGCCGTGGGCCCATGGGCCTTGCGGGCGGGCTTGGGTCCCCCACCGCGTGGGGCTTGTCGCATTAAACTCCGCTAGTGTTGGTCGGAAAAAAACAGCTCAGAAAATTAAAGATACCCCCAGATATCCCATCCCTTTCCATCACATCAGACCCTAATCTACGTCAAGATGACTGAAAAAGAACCAGAGGCTGCTTTAGAAATTTACCTCCGTTTCAATGGCGACATGGAGAAGGATTATTGCTTGCAAATCACATCCACCACGGTTTTCCGCGACTTGCTCAAAGTGTTTGACACCTTGCCTATCTCATTGAGGCCCAACTTATTCTATGACTCAAGACCTGTACTGTTTGTCGTATCGACGGCTCCCGGCTACTTGACCGAGGACGGTGCTTTGCTTTTCTCGTACGAGACGGGCCAGGAAAAGTATAAGAAACGCGTATCTCTCGATGATACCGTGGCAAAGAAGTGTTGGCCGGGCCAACTTGTTCTCCCTGTGTGGCACTTCAATTCATTTGCCTACTACCTGTTTATCTCGGCTTTGATTGTGTGGCTCTACACTGACTTGCCCGACTTTGTATCGCCTACGCCAGGTCTCTGTTTGACGAACCAGATGTCGTACTTGGTGTCGTGGGCTGCAAAGAAGTATGGTTTCGGCCATATTGCTGATGTATTCATCAAGGACTTGCAGGAACCAGTCAACATTGGTGCCCAATGTGTCTTCTTCATCTTCCATTTGATCAAGGTGCTCCTCATTTTCTTCCTCGTATGGTCTGGTTTGTTTAACCCAACTGGAATATTCCGTTTAGGCTCCAACAAGAAGGCCGAGGTGACTAAGGAAACCTTGATTGCCTTGGGCTGGACAGGCTCGAAGCGTGCCAATCCCGACGAGTACAAGGATGCTTACCGTGAGTACAAGATCCAGGAACATGGTGGCATGGTGCCTGCTCACCAGGCGGGTGTGTTCACCAAGCTCAAACACTTGGGCGTGTTCTTGGGTGATAACGAGGGATTCAACACCCCTGTGTCTGCCACCAACAAACTTAGTGATATCACCGACGACAAGCTTGTATTGAGTTACGAGTACTTTGTGAAGCAAGGCGAGTTCTTTGAGGAGTATACCAAGGGTAAGGACGTTGCACAGGTCAATGAAGCCATCAAGCAGTTCCGCCGCTTTGGTCTCTTGCATTCAGGTGGCGTGATTGCAGAGTTGGTCGAGAAGAGAAAGGCTGCCGGAGACAGCAAGCTCACTTGATGCTCTTGGACAAGCGAAAGTGAGGAACAGTACAAAATAAAGAACAGACGAGAAAGCAAAAGAAACAGAAAGATCAAATAGTTCCTGGAAAGTCTTCATTGCCCGGATAAAAAAGTGAATTGGTCCGATTGTCGCATGAGACACCATTTTCTCAACTATATATAGAGGGACTTATATTTAACACAACAATTATAGCATTAATGAATGGGGCTTGCCAATTAGTTCACTAGAATTTATCAAGTTCACAGGGTCTTGCTCAAGTCAAGCCATGTTCTATCATTTTACCGGAAAAGAAGCAACTACTACGAAAAGACGGGCCAATCACCTGGCTGTTCGCATATGTAGTGTCATAAAAACAATAAGATTCAATAAAAGAAGACTTTCTTGATTTTGCTAAAATTTAGTACGGTAGGCTCCAGACAATTTAAATGAGGAGCGGAAAAAGATTTGGAAATAATTGTTATTTTGTTGGCTTGTATTATTTTGTAAGCACCACGTGAGCTCCTCAGTAGGGCCATATAATTGTAAGCATCATTATTAAAATTAAGTAGTAGAATGGTCTATTTTAGTTTCAAGTATTTGTGGGAGATATAAAATGAGGAAGCGAAAGGAGAAACTACTTTACAATATACATGTTGGCAATAGTCGATCTCAGTTCTTGTCAGTAGAGAATGGTATTCTAAGAGATATATTTAACAAATCAGAGATGGATAAGAGCGCCGAAAAGTAAGAAGGCGGATATTGTAGATAAGACACATATTAGAATTTATAATGGTTTACTAGGGAAAATATAAGCTACATCGTGCTTTATTCCAAAAGTTTTTGTTCTTGATCAGGTCTTTTAAAGTAGCATATTTTTCGACTGATAAACTTGAAAGTTTCAGTACCGGGAAAAAGGAGGCAATAGCACGAAATGAATGACTATTACGAAGTATGATATATTGCTGTGGAGTGAATGTGTTTGGTCCTTCGCTTTTGGCCATTGTCTTGTATTTTGAAATTACCACTTTTCCATGAGTTCGTCAAAGTGGCTGTGTGTAAAATCCACAAGTGATTAAATAAAGAAGCATATTATTTCCGTTATGAATGTGAAGTTAATCCCGAAAATTTCTCAGAGGACAAGAGGTTGGCGATAAAAGAGGTAGTTTTCGACCAACCAAAAATTCCTCATCAATAATACATAACATTTGCTTGGAAACGTTGCACATGAGGAATACTTTCTGAGGGTCAATACATGTTTGACAGAGCAAAATTGTAAAGGTTTCTCTTTTCTCTGGAATGGTATTTCAAAAAGCTCATTATACTTTCTACATAAGTATTAGTTTTGGAAGTTAATGGTGAGTTTGATGCGTGAAAATAAATACATCTTTCAAATAGCTTCAAATATTTTGATAGCGTTATAACTGTCCACTAAATACTCTATGAAGCGGGGTATTGTTGATGTCACTTTTTTGGTTATTAACCTTTTTGACTATGCAAGGAGTGGAAGATCTTATTGGCCTTGTAATGGAAATATAAATGAGGTGCAGTATGTAAACAGCAAGTACATTCAGGTCCATTGAAAAGCCAAGGAGCGTAGCAACGAATACTTGAAATAGCTTGGTTCATTTGAGTTCGACTGACAATATAAGGTGTTTATGATGTTTTCTCCAAGTCCCTTAAAAGGGCGGGGCCAACGGGGGCTTCGAGGAGCTTTGCTGTTGGGTTGCAATAGGAAGAAAAGTTAAGGAGCACAATTTATGGACTTAGCATTTTATTCTTCCCACGGCTTTAAAAAGTATCGGTGGTGAAGTTCTACAAATCAATTTGCTCTGAGTGCAAAGCACAACGTACATGTATTGGATAACATTCCAAGGTTAGTAATAACAATATTCGTACCCTCCATCCCTAAAATACAAGAATCCCATCGTGTGAGTGAAGATGGGGCATGGGCGGAGCCCCATGGGTGGAGGCCATACAAGTGGACGGCTTGAAGGGGGATCAAAGGATATACTTGGTAGAAGGTTCATTACAACCAGATGGGGGCAGAAAAAGAAAAGAAGAAGTAAAAAAGAAAAAAAAGTAAAAACTTCATCAAACCTGACTTGGATAACCAGTCGGCCCATTCATAAGCGATCGTATCCCACAAATGTATCAATTGACCACTATCGAAATGAGAAATTTTCATCGGGTTTTCTCGAAAAGTTAGCCACCTAAATCATAGCAAAGTAACCCAATCCATGAAAAGCACCCCCGATGTCGTAAGCCATATGACCATCACATTATGGGAGTAATAAAAAAGTATAAAGAAAATGCATTGGTCAAACGCATGGCCCATGTATAACATCTTGTTGCATCGCATGACATGTGAAGGATGCGTAACGCCTGGCAATACGACGGTGCGAATCCAATTTTCATCCACAGTGTCGTATAACCATTTTTGGGGCCGGGGCTGGAGGCAAACCTAAACGACGTAAGCGTGGGGTGGCAGGCACGAAAGTGCGTGCGTGAGTCACAGTTTTTTTTTTTTTTTTTTTCATTTTTTTTCAATTTTTTTTCAATTTTTTTTACTAATTTTCTCTTTTCTCCTTTCTTATCCGCCAATCAGCGTTGGCGGATTTCCCCTAACTTTTCTCCTCCACCTTTTCCATCAACATTGCTTCACTTATGTGGTTATAGCAGAAAAAAGTCTTCTAAATTTCTCTAACTGAAAGAAAAAAATGCAAAAATACATCATGTGACATGAATGGCAAAACGAAAAATCGGGGGGTAAGAAAGAGTCAAAGTTAGTGGCGCGTAATGCCCGAGCACTCAGCTTGGCAGCACTTGTTTTTTACAGTACTTTTTGTTTTGACTACCCGGTTACGGCCCGGCGCTGGGGCCCAAAAAAAAGAACAGAGTCATTCCACGTGCGATCACAGGATGGTGAATTGTCACGTGCATGGCCGTGCGGCACTGGAATTTTTTTTTCACGTGGTGCTTTTCCACTGGCCGTTTCAGGTGACGGGGTATCTTTTTCAGTGTTTATTCAAAGCAAATAACCAAGTATAACCTAAGTTTCCTTGAACCTAGTCCATTCCCGAAATCCCCTGAAATCCCCCCTCAATTGGTTATATACTTCTAGGGTGTGGTGGGTCTTATCGTCGTGAGCCGCACCTGCAGGAGGAATACCGATATGGACAGATATTAGTCTCAATTTTTTTTTTTTTTTCACCTTGTTCGCCGTCTATATAAATGGGACGAAGTATCCCTCTTCGAATCTTGAAATTTTCTTTTCCTTTTTTTCTCCTCACCACTTTTTCTTTGGATTTATTTTACACTTCCAAAAAAACACATCACAATGGTTCAATCATCCGTCTTAGGTTTCCCCCGTATCGGTGCTCAAAGAGAGTTGAAGAAAGTCACCGAGGCCTACTGGTCCAAGAAGGTGTCTCGCGACGACTTGTTGGCCAAGGGTAAGGAGATCAGAGCTCACAACTGGAAGTTGCAAAAGGACGCTGGTGTCGATGTCATCGCCTCTAACGATTTCTCCTTCTACGATCAAGTTTTGGACTTGTCTCTTTTGTTCAACGTCATCCCAGACAGATACACCAAGTTCGACTTGGAGCCAATTGACGTTTTGTTCGCCATGGGTAGAGGTTTGCAAAGAAAGGCCACCGAGACCGAGGCTGCTGTCGACGTCACCGCCTTGGAGATGGTCAAGTGGTTTGACTCCAACTACCACTATGTCAGACCAACCTTCTCTCACCTGACCGAGTTCAAGTTGAACAACGCTGCTGGTTTGAAGCCTGTCAACGAGTTCCTCGAGGCCAAGGAGTTGGGTGTTGAGACCAGACCTGTTGTTCTCGGTCCAATCTCTTACTTGTACTTGGGTAAGTCTGACAAGGACTCCTTGGACTTGGACCCAATCTCTTTGTTGGACAAGTTCTTGCCTGTCTACAAGTCTTTGCTCGCTGAGTTGTACAAGGCCGGTGCCAAGACTGTTCAAATTGATGAGCCTATCTTGGTTTTGGACTTGCCTGAGTCTGTTCAATCCTTGTACCAATCTACTTTCGAGCAATTGGTTGGTGAGGGTTTGCCTGAGATTACCTTGGCCACCTACTTCGGTGACGTGAGACCAAACTTGGCTTCCGTCAAGTCTTTGCCAGTCAAGGGTCTCCACTTCGACTTCACCAGAGCTCCAGCTCAATTCGACGATGTTTTGGCTATCGTCGGCGACAACCAGACCCTCTCCGTTGGTATTGTTGACGGTAGAAACATTTGGAAGACCGACTACACCAAGGCCTCTGCTGTTGTGAACAAGGCCATCGAGAAGTTGGGTAAGGACAGAGTTGTTGTTGCCACCTCTTCTTCTTTGTTGCACACTCCAGTTGACTTGGCTAACGAGTCTAAATTGGACCCTGTTATCGCTGACTGGTTCCAATTCGCCACGCAAAAGTTGGATGCCGTTGTTGCCATTGCCAAGAACGTGTCTGGTGAGGATGTTTCCGAGATCTACGCTGCTAACGCTAAGTCCATCAAGGCCAGACAAGAGTCTTCTATCACCACCAACCCTAAGGTCCAGGAGAGATTGGCCACCATCAACGAGTCTTTGTCCACCAGAAAGAGCAACTTCCCAGACAGATTGGTTGAGCAACAACAAAAGTACAACTTGCCATTGTTCCCAACCACCACCATTGGTTCTTTCCCTCAAACCAAGGACATCAGAATCAACAGAAACAAGTTCACCAAGGGTACTATCACCAAGGAGGAGTACGAGAAGTTCATCGAGCAGGAGATCGAGACCGTCATCAGATTCCAAGAGGAAGTCGGTTTGGACGTCTTGGTTCACGGTGAGCCAGAGAGAAACGACATGGTTCAATACTTCGGTGAGCAATTGGACGGTTACGCTTTCACCACCAACGGTTGGGTCCAATCTTACGGTTCCAGATACGTCAGACCACCTATCATTGTTGGTGACGTTTCCAGACCAAAGGCCATGTCCGTTAAGGAGTCTGTGTACGCCCAATCCTTGACCAAGTTGCCAGTCAAGGGTATGTTGACTGGTCCAGTCACCTGTCTCAGATGGTCTTTCCCAAGAGATGACGTTTCCCAAAAGATCCAATCCTTGCAATTGGGTTTGGCTTTGAGAGACGAGGTTCAAGACTTGGAGGCCGCTGGTATTACGGTCATCCAGGTGGACGAGCCTGCTATCAGAGAAGGTTTGCCTTTGAGAGCTGGCCAAGAGAGATCCGAGTACTTGAACTGGGCCGCTGAGTCTTTCAGAGTTGCCACTTCTGGTGTCGAGAACACTACTCAAATCCACTCTCACTTCTGTTACTCTGACTTGGACCCTAACCACATCAAGGCCTTGGACGCCGACGTTGTGTCTATTGAGTTCTCCAAGAAGGATGACGCCAACTACATCAGAGAGTTCTCTGACTACCCTAACCACATTGGTTTGGGATTGTTCGACATTCACTCTCCAAGAATTCCATCTAGAGAGGAGTTTGTCTCGAGAATTGCCGAGATCTTGAAGGTTTACCCAGCCGACAAGTTCTGGGTCAACCCAGACTGTGGTTTGAAGACCAGAGGTTGGGAAGAGACCAAGGCTTCCTTGACCAACATGGTTGAGGCTGCCAAGGAATTCAGAGCCCAGCAATAGGTTTGATTATTACAACCAAATCAACGCCCCATTCTCACACATCACATGGGATCTGCAGTTGAATACGATTCAGTTCTTATTTGCTTGCTTGTACCTTGTCACATTTATTCAACATTAATGTGATTTTTATGACATGAAGATCATGACTTATTTTGCACAAGTTTTTTTTATTTTTCATTTAGCTTTCTTTGGGGTTTAAATATTTGGGATTTCAACATCGGTTTATATAAAATAGTATAACATTATCATTATTCAATTTTTGTAGCGTCTCAGTTGACTGAGATGGATGTTATTTGAAGAGAAAATTGGTGGCTAAAGTATGGTTTTTTAGAAACAGCCTTGATTAAAGTATTCTTAATAGGTAAACTTTCATAGTCTTTACGAGCGTGTTTCATTTCTAGCCCCAAGGATTTTCTTCAGCTTCATTATACTTTATTGTAATATTTTGCCTGACTCGTCTTACGATAAATACGAAAAAATTAACTGGGCCATCTTTAGTGAATTGACGAAAGATGATGGGGGTCTTCACGTTTCGTCATAAGATATGACGATAATCGATTTTAAAGATCAAGCGTAAATCGCCGACAAGAATTTTTTCGTTTAATAGTAGGTAATCATTTGTAAGTTGTATCTACATAGTTCAAACCGAATGTTTTCAGCTAATTACTCCTGCAAGAAAGTCAAATTAAGCTGGACTGTGAGATGGATGATTCTTCCTTTTCGGAGAGCTGGATCATGGCTTCATCTTTTTCGTCAAAGATTTCATCTTCAACAAGACGAAAGAGGCCTTTTTGTTATTATTAACCAAGGGAAATTATTGCTTTAAATGGGATATTTATATGATGGTTGAGGACAACGAGACTGAGTTATTCTACCACAAATAGTCTATTTAGGAAATGTATCGGAGTAACGGAACATGAGGAACATGACGAATGACGAGGATGGGGTCATTAATCGTCATTCACCACTCTTCAATGCTTATCTTCATGTCGTCATCTTCATCAAGAATAACGAGAAAATTACTCCATGGCACAACTGAGAACTTCACTCACGTACTATAAAAGCAACCTCCCGTTTAATAAAGATAAGCCTCGCTTGTTCTGGATACATTTCCAACTTGGACCCGGTATTATATTGGACAATCCTATCTACCCCCATTATTTGTCCCCCATCTACTTTATTCTACTAATATCTTTGAGCACTCAAAAAGATACCTAAAATAGAAGCATCCGTTTGAGTATTGCCCCCCACATAAAATACCCACCATCTGCCCATAGAATGTCTCTCAGACTCGCTCGTTCTGCTAGACTTCCCAGAACCTTGTCCACTCGCTCTGCTAGCATTCTTCCCAGCACTTTTGTGTCGTCCAGATGCTTCCATAAGTCCTTGACCAACAGAATGGTGTACTAGTGTTCATTCGATACCGTCGAGCGTGTCATGAGTCCAGAATTATGGGTATTCGTGCCATGAAGGTCAATTTTCCATTAGAATACTCATTTAACTGGCATGTGATCAGGGGAATGTTGGGTGGGGTCTATGGAAAGACCCATAGTGCGTTGCGATGAAAGGACTAATAACTTCGTCATTTCAATGGTGTTTCTAGAAGATCGTTGAAACGAATAAGGATTCCTACCGAGCTCTACATCTTTGCCTAGTAAAGCACCAGCTCTTTAAATAGAGCAAACCAAATTTCTCCCGCTTTTCCTTTAACTTGTTGTCTCGCGAGACAATGTGCAAGTGTAATGGTCGTGGGAAGTATATTGTATTACTTAGGAGGGTTCCAGGAAGTTTAAAATACACGTTATGTGTATGGGTACCGAGTCCGCCCACTCTGAAAGCGTGTCAGCATCTCGACGTTAGTATTGTTTTACTCTGTGAGATAGTAGCCGGAAGGAAAAGGGATGGTCAATCTCGCTTTAGACACCACACGTTCCTTGTTCCCTCGTAAAGGGTTTGTTTGCATTTGACCTTACATTTAAAGAGATACACATCAGGGCTTGCCAGATTTGGTGTTATTTTGTAGTAAACACGTGAAGATGTGGATTTGCCCGAGTCTAAAACTTTGTCTAGCCTGGAGTGTAAGTTTTTGTGAGGAAACATCAACTAATCGGCCAATTGCCGACCGACACACCTCGGGTCTGTTTCTAGTTTGTACTGATTCTGAAATTGTGGGGAGCTTCAACGATTCAGCGAGTATTACTTGGCCTGAGTAGTATTGTTGAGGTAACCAATCAAATTTCAGGGGTCGAATCTTTGTTCTGTTTTTGAGGAAGGAGGGTCAGCCTAAGCATAGTTGCATCGGCAATACCTACAGAGTCTATAGATATATCGTGTTCAGAACGCCGTGATTTGAGTGCTGGAAAAAAGAATTTAGTAGTAAATAATGAATTAGATTTGTTGGGATATGTTATTTGTTACATCAATGTTAAATGCTCTCAACAAATAATGAATTGTGCCCCAATTAAACTGCAGTGTCCTTGCAGAAAATGAATTTTCTTCACGATGAAAAGAAAAACTTCCCGAAGGAAAAAAGCATTCATAAATCAGCGATAAATTGATTTCTTGGAAAATATTCTGTCACGAAACTCTCGTAAAAATTGAAAAAGTTTGGTGGGTGGCTGCAAAGCTGCAAATTAATATTACCGTTGGACATTTGATCAAACAATATGAAGCCTGTTTATTGAGATTACACTACTGCTTTGGTAAACAATTATGTCATTTACTTAGGAGATAAATTATCGTTTAAAGAGTGAATGTTCAAGAGAGGAGGTTTTGTGGGATTGGCAATCCAGTTACATTCTGGGAAAGTTAAACTTTGGAAGAGTTGGTTATTACCCAAGAAATTGTAAACCACAGGGATTTGAATTTCCAAGTGTAATACTCTTTTTTCAAGACGGCAATTCATGATAATCTAAACACCAATGTGCTTTATATATTCTTAACCATGTCTTGCAGAGTGTAGTGTTGACCTGCCAATGTCCCATAGGGGCTGGTTCCGAAGATGCTATTTTTGTCCATAGGTGAATATTGACCCAGTAGTATAAATGGAAGGGAAGAAGTTGTCATCTTTCTTGTTTTTGTTAGCTCGAGACTTCAATTTCTGGGGTCAATATTTTCCCAGTCGTCACCCCAACCCTTGGGAATGTTTTCTAATGCTATGGTTATTTTATTTACATGCGTTTTTCTTAGATTTTCGTACATAATACTCGATTCACCTCGACTCTTGGCTTTAATTCGTCTGCTTGGCACGGCAGTGGCCCTTATCGTCCCTGAGGTGCTTTCTATTTTCACGCAAGTTTGCTTGTCTCTTTAACTTTCTCCGAGCAGTCACATCTAAGGCATTGATAGCCAACTGTGCCTTTTCGACTCTCCTCTTTTGTCTTGTTTGGTCAACCTGCTTTCTCACAGAGCCGTAGATCTCCAAGTATTTGGTGGATCCCAACTTTCTTTCGAGTGTCTTGGTACATTCCTATGCCATGTCCCAAACCTCAAGCTCTGCTTCCAATAAGAGCAGGCTGGAAGGCAACTGCTCACGTGTGGTTAGATATCACTGCCCGAGCTGAATATCAGACTTACCGGCCACCAATATTTTGTCAGAAATAGTGTCTTGCCTCCTGAGTGAGAACACACGAGCACACACGAGCACACACGAGCACACACAAAGCCCACCGTCAGAGCTTATCTGGGGCTTCACCTCTTCATCGTATTTGCTCTTTTGCTTCTCTGCAGCCGATTCGATTCTAATGTAAGGTGTCTGTTCATTCTAACATTTGGCGAGGATCTGAATCATGTTCTTCACCACTTGGGTTCCCAGGTCAGGAGTAACCACGGATGCACCCAACTGCCGGAGAAGCCTGAATTGGAGAAGCCTATGATTTTCTCTCCCCGAGGAAATGGCCTGGAGTTGCTCGAATGTGATGACGAAACTTACCTTGTCCATGCTACCCAAGAGCACGCCCACCAAGTGCGAAGAGAGTCTGACCCACAGATGTGGATAAAAACATCGACTCGACCACATGGCACCAGATATTCTCGAGCTTATCTATAAGCACCTCACTGCCCAAAGCATTGCACAGACCTGAGAAACAAATGTTGTGATTTATCACATGGCTTGACCAATTGATCAAGCGAAATAATTCCATCCAGAAGGCGGTTTCTTTCTTTTTTACGAGGATTTTGGAAACTCTGGCGGTCCCGTTGATCAAAATTTGTCGCAATGCCATGAGTGTGCCCGAAACAGATGAAATAGGGTTCTTGATCATAATTATACCACCAATTATTTCTTTGAAAAAAGTAAAAAAATCCAAAAAGTAAAAAAATCAAAAAACCAAAAAAGTCAAAAAGCTATAGCCATGAGGAAACTATATCAATTGATGTTAGTTTCACCAGAAAGGCAAGAAAGGCATAGACAAAGGTCTCTAACAACAAGGTTCTGGCTACATAGTACATGTACATACTACACCTTGTAATCACCTCCACCCAGAGAACAAAGCCCCACTAATTTCCACATCTGTCTGAAGAACCAAACTTTTAGAGCTATATATACGAAATAGACAAAAGTGGAAACCCACAAATACCGTCATTTTCTGCTTCAACCCTCGTCAACTCTTCTTGTCCCTATATATGTCTGGTGGAGGTGCCAAAAGCCGCAGCCCATTTCGCCATACCTGGTGTATTTAAGCTTACCCCAGTCTATTTCAACCACCCAAAATTGAACATTTGGTAACAGAAAATCCATACAAAGCATAAAAACAAACAAACTCTTGAACCTTCAAACAAAACATTCAACTATCCCCAAATAATTAACAAAAAACTGACAAGTACCAACCACAAAAAAAAACCCCATTGGTGCCCTTCCTGCACGCACCACTACTAAAGCCGTTCGGTGCAATTTGCCATAACCGAACACCCAACGGCAAATCAAGGTTTCCATCAAACATCGCCAATTCTTTCCACAAAGAATATTAAAACACACAAACACATCCAAAACGTAAACACAATCTACCATGTCGGAAAATCTGCACTTAGTGGAGTCTTTTATTGCCGTAACCAATGCTTCAAAGTACTTGGCCCAGCAATACTTGGATAGAAATGACAACGATCTTACTGGGGCCATCGAGGATTTCTACAACACCAATGGTGAAACAGACCAGACATCCAATGCCGCTCTGCGTTCACAAACGCCCGTTCCACGTGGTCGGTCCACAAAAAGTGGCGGTATCACCACGTTGAAGGATCTTGGAGACGAGGCCGAATCACCGGATGACAAGACCCAGGCAAATTTTTTCACCGGAGGCGAGAAGTCTGCGTTGCAGGTGGAGAATCCCGATAAGAAGAAGAACAAGAGAGCAGAGCCTTCACTCGTTGACCGGATTTTCCAGCGTGCCACCGAGCAAATGGGCGAGGAAGATGACCGGCCATCTGCACATGCCTCCGATGAGCCAGCGGAGAAGTTTACCGGGACCGGGTTTCGTCTCGGTGACTCTACACTGACACTGGAGGTTGTGTTTGACCGTAATGCCAACGTGCGTGCTCGTCCCGCAAAAGTAACCCGAGAAATCACCTTTTGGCGCCAGGGCTTCACTGTGGGTGACGGGCCTTTGCGTAGATACGACGATCCCGAGAATGTCCAGACACTCCTGGAGTTGAAACAGGGCCGCGTGCCCGTGTCGCTTTTGGACGTTGAATTTGGCCAGGATGTGGACGTAAATGTAGTGCGTAAGGTCGACGAAGACTACGTGCCTCCTAAACGCAAGATTGGTGGGTTCCATGGCCAGGGCCAGCGCTTGGGCTCGCCAGTTCCGGGTGAAGACATTTACGGAGGACATGCACCGGTTCCCGAGGCTTCTAAAGAGACCACTCAAAGTGCCTCTCTAAGTAAAGCAGCAACAGGATCCGCAACGGGATCCGCAACAGGATCAGGTCCATCAGACCAAGGAGAGGGCGACTCGCTCGTGCAGATTCGCTTTGCCAACGGCAAACGCGTATCGCACAAGTTCAACGGCCTGGACCTGATTTCGGTGGTGTATGGTTTTGTCCGTGGGCACGAGCACAATATCTCCGAGAAGCCGTTTATACTTTCCCATACCTTCCCAGTGAAGCCTATCGAGGAGTCTGCCGAAACCACAGTGGCGCTGGCCAAGCTTAAGAATGCGGTAATTGTGCAGAGATGGAAGTAGGTACTGACGTAAATGAGTCCATTTATTGTATTCTTATATTGATGAAAGGGGAAAGTAGGCACTAGTTATTAAGGGTTGAAGGTTTATGAAGAGTAAACTATGTCATGTCCTGATTGACTTTGAGATTTTAAGATTGGATAACAAAATCACCACAGTAATTAACTGGACTGTGGGAGATGAGATATTTGCTTAGTGGTCAATTTCGGAATCTCAACTGTTTTTAACTGCTTGAGCAGTGTAGATGCTAATTGCCTGACTTTGTGTGTTTGTAGTGGACACGGAGATATTTCAGGGGTAGCCAGATTGAGTTTCGTGATTACTCTCTAGAACGATGTATCTAAGACCCTTCCATAGAATGAATCCCTATACACATTCTGAAAAGAACCTTCTCTAATACTGCAAAACAATGCATAAGATGATAGAAATTCATAGCTCCAGTCACTTCTTAAAGAATTTCATTCTTTCATGTGTTATAACACTTTTCTTCATTCCCCGGTCTGTCTGCTGAACACGTGGTTGAGTTGAGAGAGAAGTAAACTGTGTTAAACCTACCAGGACGGCAGTTTCTCTATATCGGAAGTCAACGAGAACAACGCCCACTAATTGTAAGTTGCAATAACCAACTAGAAAGTGAGCATCTTGGCAATGACTTGGTGGAGAAGTGCGCCAACATAGTTCTTGATCCAAACCTGATTGAGAAAGTAAAATCAGAATAGTCAAATCTCACGAGCCAACCAAATTAAAGGTGATTGTAGACACGAACATCCACGATATGAAGTGTGAAACAGTACAACACTACATAGTTGACCATTTCACCACCCAAGAGAGCTGGTATACCCATCATACTTCTACCCCGAGGAACTTGTATCTTTCTGGAACATTTCAGCACATAGTAGTTTACCGAGGATCTACTAGGGTTTAAAGACCTCATGAACGGTTTCAAGACAAGAATAAACTTTCAGTGGGATCATCAACCACACCCCTTTTCTTTCCAAATCCAGAAAAAAATCCCAGTGAAGAATGTCCCGACTTCAATCTTTTAAATCTGATTTCAGATTGTATGGTCAGGTGGTCACAAAACATACATAGATTTGGACCCAATGGTTACCTTCTAGCCACATGAGAGGGACGCTACTAACCGTAGCAAGTCTTAAGGTAGCATTAGGCATACATTAAAACTCCCAAGCAAAACAAGATGAGGTCTCATCAATTATCAGAAGCCCCCACTATCAAATTGCAAGGACCTTTCACTCAACACCTTACCATCTTCTGGGCCATTCGAATGATGTTGCCGTCATATACTAGAACAAATAGGTACACTCAATAGCTTGGTAGACTGATTATTTTGAACTGAGAAGTATATTTTTTCCATGAAAATCACACAGATATCCTCTCCAGATTATCAGAATCAAAGTGCAATCAATGCAAGATTACTTGCAATACCATCGCTAAACAAGAATTATTTGATATGTGTCAGAACAAATATTATGATCTGAGCTCTTGTAGAGGCACCAAACTATCTTCGATATGGTGAATCTCGCTCGTCGTAGACTATTTATTCTCCATTGTGTAGTCCAGACAAATTTTGTTCAACAAAGGTGTTTCACTCAAAGGGGGTATCAATATACACCCAAGGACAAGTGATGGAACTGTATGTCAAATACATTTAATTGCACACATACTTCACAGGAAAACCACTTACACTAAGAAGCTTCGATCTTAATAAGTTTCAGACGGGCTCCTAAAATCCTTGAAGAATTCGTTTCATCCAGAATCTTCTGTTACTGCGGGTGAAGATCGTTTTCTTTTTATGGTGTGCCACTCCCCGGACCGGTACTGGGTAATCTCGCACTGGCCACTCACTTAAAGGCTCAGGATCCAATTAAACACACAATAGCTTTATTAGCTCTTCGGATACAACACATGCAATGAGTTCACCAATTGCCGAGATTTTTAGTGGATTGGATTACACGAAAATCTTGGCACCCGCAGGATTTTGGGGGATGCCAGGTTTCAAGGCTCTCTATTTCATCAACTGCCAAGTTCAACTCCTTTAGGTTAGTAAAATGCCTCCAACTAACGATCTCCTCTGAGAAGGAGGTGTAATTATAAATTGTAAGATGGCGAATATTACCTGCCAATGAGAGGATTTCGAGCGACAGTGGAAAAATAAGGTATGCTAACATCAGATCAATCACACCATCGATATCCAAGTTTTTGAGATTGGGGGCGAACTTTATTCTTTGCTCCAAAGGTATTTCTTCACGCATCATAGGGTATTCTGTGTTATTGACCAGGAGTGAAATTTTCAACGTTTCCAAACCCTTAGGAAACTTGAAGAACGGATAACCGTCCTCGTTGTGTTTAACCTTGAGACTTTTGATTTTGGTTCCCAGAAGATTCAATCTTTTGATTGAAGGTGGTAAATTGGTAAGAAGTTCAAGAGACGTAATAACGTCGTGATTAAGTTCCATAGTTTCAAGATTTGGTGGCTATGCAATCACCGAGAGCTGCTTCAAAGAAGAGCAACGCAGAGAATGGCTGATTGTAAGTTTAATAGACTTGAGGCGGCGAGGCCATGAGGGTGAGTTTCCGTCACTTCCAAAGCATTTCACCGGTGTACACCTGAGATCAATTGTTTCCAATGTGGATGGCAGCTTCGACACATCTATCGCCGGTAAGACAGCTTTGAACTCCAAGAATGTAAGCGGGAGGCATGACAAGACTTCCAAAAGCCGATCAATGTCCGATGATGGATCCGTCTGTTACTGCGTGGATGGACCACAGCCCCAGAAGATGTGCAAATGGGTCAAATTTGAGGGGAAAGTTTTGTCTCGTCGTAGACGTGGTACTTCCACAAGGTGAGTTATGTGACGCTTAAGCGTTCAAGCAGAGAAATTATAAGAGGAGCAGGCATTTCGAATTTGACGCCCGATAGATGAAGCTTGGAGAGATTTGCAAATGACAGAAACCATATTCGTTAATAAAAGGCAGTAGTTTTCAATATAGATTTCCAAGCTCGGAACCTGTGCTAGACGAGATTGGAAAGTTTGAAGTAACCTTTCCAAGGATTGGAAATCTTGTCGTGTAATTACCTTGATGACTTGGGGCTTGATATCTGGATTTCTAAAGAGAAACAACTCGATACTTTTGTACGAGTAGATATCTAGCAAGTCTTTTCTGCGGGGTTTTAATCAGTGCAAGTGATTTTCTTTGGTGTGATTGACGATGAGATGAACTTCTTTGCTATAGTAAAGATCAATTATGGTTTTTCGGAGGTTGGGAGCCTTTAAGAGGGTGTTCTGGATCATTAGAAGGGGTAAATATTCACAAACTTGCTCGAAGATGTCAGCGGGTAATTTAGGAAACCACGTCCGAAGAAACCCGTCGGCGGTTGTATCATTGGTAGAAGTGTTATTAGGGGTGTATTAGGGGTGTATTAGGGGTGTTATTAGGGGTGTTATTAGGGCTAGTCATGGGTGCCCAATTTATTTTTTGGGGGAAATAAAAATAGGTTGTTTCGGTTGATTTTCGAGAATATTAACAGCAAAAAAAGTTTATTTCCAAAAGGAAATGTCAATCCCTCTTTATGTCAGCCCTTGCTTGGGTGGAAGGTAGTGTATCTATAAGTAAGTCAAGAAAATAGGTGTGATAATTCACTTGAGAATGCTTTTGCAGTTTATCAATGCCGGATACCACATGGGAATTCAGGGGTAAAACACCTAAAGTCAAGATTGTATCAGGTCGGTTACGGAGAGACCAAATTGAGATCCTGGTGTGGTACCATACTATCTAGTTTGAAAATATTATGGGTTCCACTAGGATGAGCTAGTATGAATCCTGTTAACTAAGGATTAATGGTTGGCCTATGACTGAAGAGGCGTGGACTCCCGACATATTCTCTGTCAATGACTGGTAAACTTTTGCTTTTTACTTGAGGGTTCAATTATAGAGAAATTTGGAAACTTACCACGATTTATCTTTGGCTTTATGAGATATATTTTCACACTTTTACTTGAGGTTTTGGCTTTGATGACTGTCTTTGGGGCACGCACCAATTGCGAAAATCTGCAATAGTGATATTGGTGAACTAGCAAGAAAGGGGTGCACACTTACCAAAACGGTACATTGTAAATAGGCTCATTGTAAATAAATTAAAGCTAGGAAAATGAAAAAGTGACTGGCCTTGGAAGATTTGGGTGGGAAACTGCATTTATATATTCAGAGAGAGGCCTAATATTATACAGAGATCCGTAATCGCGCTTCTCCTCTAAAAGATAAGGGTGCGGCCAAACGGTGCCTCATTACAGTATTCCTGTGACCCATAAGGCCCATCCTCTCACGTTTCGTGGGGTAACCAGTACTTTTATGCTACTCGATTGGTTTCCGAGTGGGCCGTGAGTAGTTGTGGTACCCGTTCCTCCTTCTGGAAAAGGGCCAATCACTCATTACCCATTGTTGATACTCATTGTTGATACTCATTGTTGAATTACCTTTACTGGGATTATATGCCCCAGCTACCACTTCCCGCACTTGGAGGAGTCAATTCCACACCTCATCTACTTGACAGGTGTTTCGAGTTGTATTTTCTTGCTAAGGTTAGTACTAAAAGAAGTACTTTGGATATTTGCAGATGTGCGTATCTGAATTTCCAAGTTAATTCGGGTTTAATCTCGAATTTGGCTCGCCATATTGCATACTGAGAAGTCTCAGCAAGATCGTGGTTCCCAATATATAGGAACCAAGTGGACTATAATGGAATTGAATTGCGGATTGCGGACTATTGGTGGGTGAAGAACTTTGTTGCTTTAAGAAAAACGAGAAATATTTTCTCAAGAAAGAAAATGAATTCCACATAAAACCGAAAGCATGCCATGACCTAGTTCTTCGTGCACCCATTCGGACAAGGTACACCAAGTGCGGAGATCATGGCAGTAGTATCGATAATAAAGTGTAAGCAGGAAGTGGGTACCAATTCTTATTTTTCAAAATTTTGAAAAACAAAACATTTCTATCCAAACTGGATATATCAATTAGCAATAGAGATCACTAATTTGTTTATCTGTGGTGAAATAGCCCCTATAATTACTTCCTATCACATCCATTAAAGCTTCTCACAACACCAAAAAAGGCCACCCAGAGAACCACCCAAAGAATATTCCTAAAAATGTCTGAAAGACTTTTCACCTGGAACACCGAAAATACAGTACGCCTTTGCCACCAATGTTTGAAATCCATCAGTTTCTCTTATTTTGGACTGAAAACTACCAAACAGTATTAAATAAATCTTTCAATGATCTTTACTGGATATTGCTGGCAAATGTTTGATAATGATGGCCTTGACTCACATGACAGGAATTTGCCCTAACACGGGTCTGATAAGTTCAACACCTCGACACTCACAGATTTGATCCTTACTCTAAAACAAGTCACGATGATTTTTCTTAGTAAAGACTTTAACGAAGAATTATCTGCCCATGTCCGATTGGTTTTTCTTAACAAGCACCGAGACACCAGCTACTTCTCCTTGCGGCCAGTATAACTTCCAGGTGGTATATATTACTGACTTCCAGGAGTTATAAATTAAATGTTGCACATGTTATATATTAAATGCTCCAGTAAACCTTCATGCGGAAAAATACCAAAAAGTCAGACAAGATAATTCAAAATAAAGCTAAATACAAGTAACTACTAGGTACAAATCATTCACTCACGAATTTTTTCAACACCCACGGCACTCTAAAAAGCACCGAAACCGGGGAAAACGGTAAAGCCAACATAGCAAAGTGAAATAGCAAGAAAACCACAATCTAAAAAAAATCAACACTTCAAAATACCTAAAAATATTCAACACTTCAATACCTAAAAATTTTCAACACTCCAATACCTAAAAAAACTCCCCAAAATTCCATCTTCTACATCATATCATCCCGTTTACGCTCTTCTCGCACGCACCGGCATCACCTCACTTTCTCTTTCTACCTGCACTGCGAAAAATATCACTATCACTCCACCATTAACTATATGGTCTAAGTACCACACAAGTGCACACAAAATACCCCTTTTTCATGTTACGGCCTCTTCTACGACACCCCCGCATGTGTGGCTGGTCCCCCAATGCTTGTGCAGCCAAGCCCTGGGCCGCAGGCTCTGCTCGCAACATGGCTCAGTTCTTTGCACCCAACGGTCCAGAGCACGAGCAAGATGGCGGGTTAGGGACGCCACAAACACCGCCAAGCCCCGAGAAAAACTCGGTTAGTGATCCCGAGTGGCGTTCCTTAACGGCCAAACGGACTTTTCTCGACCCCAACGCGTTCTACCCGGACGTGGAAATCACCGATACCTCTATCCTCGAGGCGGTGCTCCAGACAACCTACGAGCCTTTACGACTGTGGCTGGAGATCTGTAATACCAACTTGGCTTCTCCGCCGGGGCCCGGATCGTTTGTGGAGTTTGTCTATGAACACGAAATCCATTTTGGCGTTGTTCTCCGCGAACCATACGCCCGTTTCAACCGGTACCATAACCGCATGATTGTCCTCACGCTACATAATGATCTAGTGAAGGTATACCCACAAGATATCACATTTTCCATGCACTGCGTGTTGGATGGCGCCGAGATAAGGCGGCTAGATATCCTCATCAACCGGTTTAACCAGTCATATGCGCCCCGGGCGAAATTGGTCCAGATTCTCCATCAATTTATGGCCGTGGTGGCTGCGCACAAACATTCTGTATCACATGCACTAAAAGCGTGTCATTCCAACGTGGCTAGCGACGAAAAAGCTTCTCCGGTGTGCCTTCTGGATATAGCCATGTTTGCGCTGGCGCTAGACCCTGCTTCCAACTTTCTGCATGCTTTGCCCAGCTACTTCCACCAGTCGGCCTTGCTCATGGCCATATACCTAGAAATGTGCCGAGACCCGGCCCGATGGATGGTTCCTGGGTGTATCCCTTCCGAGAGAACCACCAACGTGTCGTTCTGTGGCAGCTCCAATACTCTACCGCCACCTCCGCTTCTTTTCGCCGCCCCCGTGTCTGTGCTTGACGATGTACTGAAATTCTTGCATTTGGACGAAAAACACATGGCTGAATTCAGCACTTTTCTTGGAAACCTTATTCAATCTCCCATCAAGTACGATGACTTGGTGTTGCAGTTTGGGATCTGGGATGCAGCTCGCTTTAAGCTGGCGTTAAAGGCCATGATGTACGCCATAATATACCCCCACCCCCACCTTTTGCAAAAACTCTCAACAATGCATGTTTTCGGAGCTGCGGCTGGTGTCTCCGCATTATCTAGTGAGTCCATCACGAAACTTCTAAACGATATTGGTCTTTATGATAACCCCCAAAATGCCCTCACTGACCCGTTTATGTCTGCTGGTATATTCGGTAGGGTGAAAAAACTCTCCCTCGTTGCATCGTCCACAAAGGACTTGGATACAAGCAGTGTCCATCATTCAGCATCCGTGGAAGCAAATAAAGATAAGTTCAAAGATAATTTTGCCCACTTACGAACCTCCCGTCAGTTTTTCCATGACACAACTGCATATATTCTTCCTGGGCTCAGTCCAAACTTGGCTATTTCCATGGAGGAAATCAACTCGCGACGTTTCTTGATCAATCTCCATGTTGCAGATCTTGCCTCCCGTTTAAGCCCGTCCTCAGCCTCGTTTGCCAAGTGGACGGCGTGCAATGCATTTTTAGAGAACAAGCCCAACCTGCTGGGCGTGGAAAAGTCACCGCTTCTACCATTGGAGGCCACGAACGATGTACTTTTCCGGAAATCCAGCCCACGCACGCAAAAAGACCACTTTTCTGTGGGTGATTACGTAGACGAGAAACGCCACCAGTCTAGAGGCAAGGCGCAGACTTGCATGACTATCACCTTCGAGTATAACTCTTATTTGGAGGATCCCATGACGAATTTGTCGGATTCGGTACGCATTTCTTTTGATGTTCTCCAAGACTTTCAGTTCAAACCCTTGGATCCAAGCGTGTTGGAAAAGAGCCTCACGGGTAAACTTGAGCCCAGTATATTCGGGAAGCTCAAGTTATTCCAACACAAGGAGCCCAAGAAACAAGAGAAGGAAGCTTTGCCCGACGCAAATGACCACTATAACCTCAATTTCATCTACAATGTGCTACGGAGACATTTCGAGGCACGCAACAGAAACTATGCCGTGAGCATTAACCATAAATCACGTCCACGTGATGTTTACAAGACATTGTCTGCGAAAAGAGGGTCCGACACAATCAACACACATGTTTCCTTGGGGCGAGACGAAGATGTGTTTGAAAAGACCAGCTTCTTGAGGTCGGAGGCCGAAGTTCTTGCAGGAAGACTAGTTTCGGAGTATACGGCGAAAAACCACATTCCGGTGTTCTACGACATAAAGGAATTGCTTCACCAGAAAGAGCCCGAGTCCATGATACGTGATGAGGTTCTTATAAAACACGACAACTTGCTCCTTCCGGATTTCTCCGCTTCGTCGTACCTCCAGATTCCATACGGAAGAGACGTGTCAGGCCACGTGTCTACGCCGGCGTCCATAGTGGCCAGCAACTTTTTGGGGATGGATACCGTCAGCACTTATCCCGAGGGAGAGAACGTTCGTGTTGGAACCCGCAAGGGTTTGGTCAATGTGGTGGATGCCACGGAATCAATCAAGGCATACCTCAACCAGCTACAGATCCTACAGCACGTGCACTTCACGCAAACGGCCCATGGCCAGGTGTTCAAATCAACACACAAGTTCTCTCATTTACGAGCTTTGGGCTACTCTTTACATGGATCCATGAGCAGGAATGCAATCGAAGCATATGCCAGCAGATTCACTGCGTGTGCGTTGGGATCTACTTACTTAGCAGCCACCCAGCGCAAGTACTGGGTGCTTAAAGCCGTGGAGCAGATGCCCCATCTGTTTACAGATATGAGGTGTGTGGTGACGCAAATCTCTCGAGATATCGAGTTGGGCCTGGCCAGTGAGGAAAACTCAAATCCAGACTCCAGCTCAGATTTGTCATCCCAACAACTTTTCGATGAAAGTCTCTGGCCCAATTCCGAGTGCCAGGCTGTTCGCGCATACTGCGAGAAATTAGGTATTGAGGTGGACTTAGTAGTGGGCCGCGAGCGTGGAGTCATGGTGGGAAGCGAGCGCACAGCATCGGCCATTCTCCATGTTAATGCTGCCCTGGGCATTATTCTAATGGGATAATTTACGAGAAGCGAGAAAGACAAAAAACCCAAAAGACAAAAAACCCAAAAGCCAAAAAAACCAAAAGAGATAAATGACAAGAAAAAAAGAAAAACTTCATTGGCAGCTTTTGCATGGTGCGCATTATCGAAGTGCTCGCACGTCGCACCTTTTCTGTTGACTCAACCAACTGCATGCAGAGTGCGCAAGGTGTGGGCTTAGGAAAAAAGTCATCAAATTTGCCAATTTGTCAAGTGACTCACATTTTCCAACACCAACTACCGATGTTTGTATGTATTTGACCGTGTCAAGGGCTCCAATTTGACACCATAACATGGTCCATAACAATAGCCCTGCGTTCGAGGAGCAAGGAAATATAAAAATTCAATCGAAAATCCCTATACTAATCGCTCGCAGTCGAAACCACAACCCTCTCTTGAGGACTTGAAGACCATCGTGGCCAATGATGCCCAGGCCACCCCAAGACCAAACATTTACCCTATTTACAAGTATATGGAGACACAGGACTTGACGGTGCACCTGGCGTACTTGAAGCTTGCCAACTTGAACAGGCCCAACCGTAAGGAGACGTTTCTTTTCGAATCGTCCATCAACGGTGATTCCGTTGACAGATACTCCTTCATTGGCTACAAGCCACGGAAGATCATCAAGACAGGCGACAATGCCGAAGTCTATAGCCCAGAATACTGCGGCGTCGACCCCATCGGGATCTTGGATGCTGAGATGTCCAACTACCATCAGGCCCAGCTTCCCGGATTACCCAAGCTTAGTGGTGGAGCGGTTGGATACATCTCGTACGACTGTATCAAGTATTTCGAGCCCAAAACCCGCCGTCCATTGAAGGACACGTTACAGGTACCCGAGGCCGTTTTGATGATGTGCGACCTAATAATTGCATACGACCACGTGTTCCAGAGATTCCAAATCATCAATAACGTACATGTTGATTCCAGCTCTACCGACATAGACGTAGCGTATGCTGAGGCCGCGCGCGAGATCGAAGAAGTTGAGGCCAAGTTGAGAGAACCAAGGGCATGGGACGACTTGAACCCTCACCAGCCCCCCATCAAGCCTAACCAGACGTTCACGTCGAATGTGGGCCAGGAGGGGTACGAGGGCCACGTGACCACGTTGAAGAAGCACATCAAGCTAGGTGATGTTATCCAGGCGGTTCCCTCGCAACGTGTGGCCAGACCCACCTCATTGCACCCTTTCAACATCTACAGCCACTTGAGAACAGTCAACCCCTCGCCATATTTGTTCTACATTGATTTGGTGGATTTTCAAATCATTGGTGCTTCTCCTGAATTATTGGTGAAGAGTGACCAAAACGATAAGGTCATCACCCACCCAATTGCCGGAACTATTGCACGTGGTAAGACCACCGAAGAAGATGAGGCCAACGCGCAGATCTTGCGGTCTAGTTTGAAAGACCGCGCTGAGCACATCATGTTGGTGGACTTGGCCCGTAATGATGTCAACAGAGTGTGCACTCCAGAAAGTAACCTGGTGGACAGACTCTTGACCATCCAACGGTTTTCTCACGTGATGCACTTGGTGTCGGAAGTCAGTGGTACTTTGAGAGCCGACAAGACCAGATTCGACGCCTTCCGCTCGATTTTCCCTGCCGGAACTGTCAGTGGTGCACCTAAGGTGAAAGCCATGGAAATCATCGGTGAGTTGGAGAAGGAGAAGAGAGGCGTGTATGCTGGTGCAGTTGGCCACTGGGGCTACGACGGAAAGACCATGGACACGTGTATTGCATTGAGAACCATGGTGTACAAGGACGGCATTGCATACTTGCAAGCAGGTGGTGGTATTGTGTTTGACAGTGACGAGTATGATGAATACATTGAGACCATGAACAAGATGAGGGCAAACAACAACACCATCGTTGAGGCGGAGAAGATCTGGACTGAGAAAGTCGGATCTACCGAATGATTTCCACAGTTTGATTTTAAGAGTAGGACCAAAGGACAATAAAAGTATAGACATGATACTTGTACAACACAATTTTCTAGTATGGCGATGTATTCCATGATTTGACCGCACGTGAAAAGGTACAAAGTAGAGAAACAGTAAAGTTTCATAAAAGATGTTAATTTATGATATACTTTATGGGTTTGCAAGCATGCTTTTGGCTAATGTATCACATTTATGAAAGAGTGGGTGTTATCCATCTTTCCATATAATTGATTGTAGTGTTGAGAGACTTCGAAAGTGTTCGTTTTACAAGTATTGCAATTTGGCTGACATGATGCTTTGCAGAGACACGTGGTTTTTGTAGTGACCACCTATCTAGTAATTAGAGTATTAAAAAAGAACCTTTATTTATAGGTGAGGTCACTGTTTGGGTAATACCTCATATGAAAAATCAACCTGTCAAATAAAAGACCCCCTTCTCCGCGTGAAGCCACAGAAAATCATATTAGCCAACAGAAAGCATTGAAGATTCTTTCTGTCGTAAAGCTATCAGAAGATGTAGAACAAATCAAATGTTCGTGTTTCATGACTAGCCAGTCTAGTGACTAGTTTGGTGACTAAAATGCGCGGAATCACCGTGGCGTAAGCGGTTTTTGTTTCACTTAAAAGTTGATGGATTCACAAGGGAAAGGAATCCAACGTTGGAAAATTACCTAAACATAGTTTGCCAATGAGTAAGCTTGTCCTTCCTGGAGAAAAAATACGTATCAATAATTACTCCTCCACGCGTTCCTCATTCTTCCCGGCCGCACTTTGCAACTTGCAGCCAGGCCTGAAATACGAACACCGCTACTCACTGTGCACGCCCAGGTCCATAACCAGAGAGTAAGGGGAGACCTGAAAAGTAAAAAAAGAGGCATCTATTCTCCCAAAGTTTGTTACGTTTTTGTAGTTTGTTTTCTTTTCCAGCTCTAAAACGTGCAATGTAAGCTACCACGTACAAGTATGTGAAAATCTAATGGGCAAAAGCGATCAGTCATGCTTGGGCACCACGTGATACTTGATGGTCGGAGAGACAAGAAGAAAAGACAGGTGTACGTCGCTTTTGTTTTACAGGGAGGAAGGGGTGAAACTTTTACCTCACAAAGAGAACCTTTTCAAGTGGAATTTGGCTATTGCCTTTGTATACTTGGTCGAAATCCAGCAAAGGTGAAGTTTGAATGCTTGTTTATTAGGGGCGGGTAATGGAGGCATATCCATATTCACCCTATTGTATTGTGATCTATTTCAAGGGCAAGTGCAAAAAGGGAAGATCGCTACTGAAATTACCAAATTAACTTCTTTCAAGTGTTTCAATATGAAGTGAAATTGTCGCTGGCGATGGTTCCAAGTGTGCTATTATGATGGTGGTCTATTTGGTCGATTATTAAACTGATGTTATAGGTTATTATGATCACTTTACTGACTACTATGGTGAAGATCATGGTGATTACCATGTTTATTCATATGGTGGCTACTTTGGTGGTTACTTTGGTGGTTACTTTGGTGGTTACTTTGGTGGTTACTTTGGTGGTCACGTTGGTGGTCACGTTGGTGGTTATGGCGACTTAGAGGGAGATAATCATGCTAATTCGTTTGTCTATCCGCTGTCCAATTCACACCACAGTAAACGGCCAAGGCCCAGGCCCGCACCCAAGGGCCCAAGGGGTGGTCCGCACACGAGTCTACGCGAGATCCACACCAGAATATTACGCACACGGGGTATTCCCAGAAAAGCATATTTACATTTCGAAACAGCAACAAGCCACGCCGATTTTAAAACAAAAGGAAAGAAAAAAGGGTGGAAATTTCAAAAGCACAAATCTCAAATCTCAAAATCTCAAATCTCAAATCTCAAAACACAAAACTAAAAAAAAACTACAGCAAAAACTAAAAAAATTGCACTCCAAAAGTTACCCATGCCCTTACTGCCGAGTCCTGCCGGCCCAACGCCAGCCCTGGCGCGCGTCACGTGCGCTGCAGCCACCCAAATCGACGTCGAGATGATCATCTCCACAGGAAACCCACCAACCTCAACCCGGCCTGAAAGCCAGACGGTATAACCACCAAAAACAAACAAACAAACCGAGCTGACACGCACATTAGAGCCAAACCCCCCAAAAAATCCCCCAAACCCCTGAAAATCCACCAACCCCCTGAAAACTACCAAATTACCCGCGCCAGAGAAATTTCCCCGGCCTAAAATTGTATATTCTCACCAACCACTTCAGACCCCTGCATCCTTCTTGTTATGTCGTCCGAGACTCCTGATGCAGAAGCAGCTGTACCCACGACCAAGAGCTTCACGCGTACACCCACATCATGGGATGCGCTGGATGATATTCTTCTAATGCATTTGAAAGATAACCAGAAACTCGGTTGGAAAGAGATCGCTTCGCACTTCAACAACCGTACCCCCAATGCGTGCCAGTTTCGTTGGCGGCGTTTGAAGAGTGGCAACTTAAAGAACCCTCCCAAGAGCGCAGCCGCCATATCGAACTCTAGGCGTAATGCCGGTGCTAAAAGTGGTGCTTCAACCAGCCAGAGTCCGCGTGTAAAGACCGAAGATGTCTCTGCCATCGGGTCTCCAGGTCTATCTGGTGCCGGTCTCCCCAGCACAGGTCTCTCTGGCCCCGTCAGTGATACCTCTGCCGACTCTCGGAGACCAAGTATGTCCCTGGAGACTGATAGAAAAGGCCACGGCCCTAAGAAAAGGCGAATCTCTGAGCTTTCCACCGGCATCGGCTCTGTATACTCGCCCCTTTCAAACACCACCTTCACCGGTTACGATACCGTATCTACGGCATTGGCCGGGTTGAATGCGCTCTCACACCCCAACGGCGGGCCTCACGCCGGAAATGGGACCCATGGCCCCATCAATACAACATCCCATCCCCAAACCTTCGAGAACCTGCCCAAGCTGGACGTGGCTCTCGATCCACAATCACATAGTGCGGCTGCGGGTAGTTCGGGTGGGTACTTCACCGACATTTCCGTCGACCCAACGCTGAACTTACCCCACAACAAGCCACACCCAGTTCCGAACTCCCAAGGCATGACTCCCCGCAACCTGGCCACCGATCATAACTTCCAGTTATTGCATAGCAACTCCATCATCCAGATTGTGCGTGACGACCGTGCCTCGGTATCGTCACAGCTGCGGCATTCGGTGCTGAGTCTCCCGTCGAAATCGATGGTCATTCCCCACCACCATAGAAACTCATTGGTGCATTTCCCTGTTCTTTTTGGCGGCAGCAGTATCAGTGGTCCATCCGGGGTGGGTCCTTCCTCTGTGTCCGGACCTTCGGGAATCCCCCACCTTGCATCCACCTTCTCCAGTATACGAAACGGATCTATTGTAGGCCCTCCATCACAGACTTACTTGAGGCGGCTGTCGATGCTGACAGTTAATGGCGACCGGCGATTATCCGAGAAGGACCGTGAGCGGAAGCTAGATAAAGAGAAAAGTGCCGAGCCAGGGAAAAAAGCTTCCAAGTCTGAGCTGGGTACCCCAAGCCGCTCGACTCCCACGCCCCTGCAGCCGATCTTTAAAATCCCTTGGTCCATGGAAGAGGATGAGTTGTTAATTAACCGGCGCCGGAAGGAATTATCTTTTGCTGAGCTTTCTATTTTGCTTCCGCAAAGAACTGAGGGCGAAATCTGGGCTCGTATAGATGCTCTTGAGCGGCTTAAAAATGGCCACAGAGCCCTGGTTTCTCGTGCCCGTCGCCACCGTCAATCACTGTTGGGGCTCGATGATGTGGATGATTTTTACGACGACGTGGATTCTGTGATTGATGGCATGGACAGCGACGACGACGACAACGATGATGTATTGTTGGATGTCGACGATAGCATACTGGGACACCATCGCATGTCGAAGAAAAGAAGAGCGAGCTCCGCAGTGAACCCGTTGTCTGTAAGAGAAAGTATTCGCAGCAGACTTCGCTAAACAGAGCTGGGCTCGTTTTAAAAGCAGGCGAGTGGTGTTTTGTGATGTTTTGGCAAACATAGTTGATGTGGAGAACGAAGAAAAAAAGCCAAGCATCTGAATACGGAAAAGAGAGGTTTCATAGTTCCGAATATGGGAAAACCTGCCATGGCACAAATCCTCTTTGATTAATATATTTGTTGTGAAGGATCTTGTATTATCTACACATCAAGAAAGAAAGAACGAAAAAAAGAGAATGCAAAAAAAAACAAACATCTAGTACAACTTCAAGTTGCATGTGATTTGGTCAATGACGGCTTTTGGAGCAGGGCCTAAACCAAGCACGGTGGCACTTCCAGCAGCAATCTGGGTCCTGCCAGCATCGTGTACAATATATGCATTGACGCCAAGAGAGATGGCCAGAGCAAACAAGACGTCCATTTCTTCCTGGTTTGGCACCTGCAAGGTGATCTTTGCTTGGCCATTGCCGTACTCCCAACGGTGAAGCATCTCGGGGTTATATGCCTGGGAAGAGGAATTGGCCATTTTCTTGTAAAGGGCCAACGTGGCATGCGAGCACTGTGCTGCTGCCTTACCTTTACCCATCTTCAAGTCCTGACGGACGACCAAGGTCATACGGACCTCGCCAGGGATTTCGTTAAGTGGACGCGAGTCGATCTCGAGATCATCTTCGGACTCGTACTCGGACTCAGACTCCGAGCCGGATGCCGAGTCGGATGCTGATCCATGTGCCGAGTCGGATGCTGATCCATGTGCTGATCCATGTGCTGAGCCATACGCCGAAGAGGACCCTGTGGATGCTGTTGTGGACGACGAGGTGGATTGTTCCGTTGAAGGTTCCGTCGACACCGCGTCACGTGACGTATGGACGGTGGGTTTCTTAGGTGATTTGGCCGTTGTTTTTCTGGGTGTTTGGTTGCCACTGGAAAGCCATTGGTGGAGGAAGTATCCGGCCACGAAACCAGTGACTCCTACGGTCACAAGCTGGGTGGATTGTGATGTCATGGGCAGCTTTCTAATGATGGTGGTTGTGTTCGCAGTTACAATGGAGACACCGTGATGAGGTGGAAGAAAAGAGAGAAGAGCGTCGCGCATGCGAACAGTATAACGGCAGATTGTCTGAATTGATTTAGAAAAGAGGACAAGATTTCTTTAGGACAAGATTTCTTTAGGACAAGATTTATTTAGGACAAGATTTATTTAGGATACAATATTAATGAGTGATAATAGTGGATTACGATGGTGAAAAAGGTAGTTTTTTCATATTGATGATGCAGAAACATCTTTATCTTTATGGTGAGCGTGTCATCCTTTCGCAGCCATTGGAAGAAGAATTATTTAAATAGTTCTGGAAGAAAGTGTGTTGAAATCTTCTTTTACTGTGATGAAAATGAAAAAGAACCAAAACAAAAAGCAATAGTGAAAAGCGGTTGCAATATATATTTTTGCTTCTATGGTGGAAACGTAGTATAGTATGAATACTAAAACGAGCAAAAACATTGGAAGAACATGTGCCGAGAAATGGTAGTGTTGAGAGAAGTCTTGCATAGGCGTAATCAAAAGACCAATAGGACCTTCATCAAAAAGTCCCATGTGAGCCTTCTTCCACAATCAAACCTTTGCATTCATCCAAAAAAGCCTTGAAGGATTACTACCACTTAATGGCTAATTTATCCAGTGTTGTTTATGAGAAGAGTCCAATAACTACTAAGTGGCTTCAGCACGAGTTCCATAGATTGTGTAGTGGCTTTTATTCATTCATCCAGACTGTTGATGTATTTTTCGTTTCACCCCATCAGTTTTGCTGGTGTCGAGTTTCGCCTTATGTTTTATCTGAGAGATGGTAGAAATTCCATCGATGTTTCAAAAATCTTTTCAATGGTGGCACATTGCGTAAGTCAGTTGTAGGTGTGGATCAAAGTTAGGTTGAGGCATGTATAACAGGAGTGTAAAGACGAAACGTATAATGGAGGGTTCAGGTGTTGACTAATTAATGTAGTGATGACTTTCAAAAAAGACGTTAAAATGTCCTTTTTTACTTTGTCTCAGAAACTCAACTATTTCATAAAACAATATATACAAACTATGTTTATACAGTGCATAGCAAAGTCTTGATTCTTTCAAATTTAAGAAGCATTGAATCTTGGAAGTGAATCAAATGGATTTCGGATGTGGTCTTGTGTTTTTTATGGTTTTGAACCACACTAGTATCAGAAACACGACAGAAAATTGTGGAGTGGTAAAGCGACTTTCATCAAGTTGCTAGGTGGCATATTATATGGGTATCACGGCTTCGTTTTGTGAGGAAAAGCTAACAAGTGCACCCAAGCGAACTTTTTTAGGGACCTTTCTCAATGGCTTACTTGGTCAATTTCTTGATCTTTTATTCAATTTGAGGGGCATTGTCAATGCTTATAATCAAGAAAAAAAGACTCTGCATTCATCATAAGCCAGAAACAATATGCCTTCTTACAGGAAACTTATCCATCTAGCTCATTTCTTTTACACGGTCTTCATGGTTCAATGATATCCAACTAATGTCTGTATTTTCACAGAGAGACCATGAACAAATTCAATGGCAGCGTAAAGTTGACACCATCACTTAAGGAAATCCACCGTTTTTAATACTCATTCAGTTTGTCCCACCCCCAGTGCCCCGTTCAACTTTTGCGAATTGCGATATATATATGGATATATATATGGATATATATGCTGCAAGTTTTGGAAATTGACCAAGTTTAACATCTACCAGTTTCTATTATATTCTAGAAGGAAAGGAATCACTTACATGTATATTTAAAAAGTATTCCAATTGTCTTGTAATTATGAGGGGATGTTAAAGTCAGATCGGGAGCCACCAAGTTGGTAATAGCATATGCGAGACTGACATTAATAAATTCTTGTTAATCAGGAAAGATTACGACAGATTACAATGTATTGAAAGGTCGAAAAGTTGCCGTGTACGGAATTGTTTGTTCTTTCGAAAGCCAGTCCAAATTCAATTCTCGTCATCATTAAATACTTCAGCAGGTAAATATGTAACGGCATTATCTTCACTAACATTCCCCGATTCAAGAAGCCTGACCGTTTGATTAAGCTTGTACATTGAAAAGAACACTCCAATTTTGGTAGTTTACGTCACGAATCACTGCCCTAGTGATCTATCATCTTCTAAATACTAGTTCATCTCGAACCAGAGAATATTGTTGGGGGTCCTTGTTTAACAATTACTTACACCACCTATCTAGTGTAGTCAATTAGAATGTGATACAGCTGCAACTTGCGAAGTGGCGGAAATATCCACGAAACAACACCCCATGTTCTTCCCCAGGAAAAGCAAATATCCAAAGAAAAAAATCAGAATACGTTTATTTTTACTGATTAATAATCTATGCAAAAAAAAACCTGAAAAAAATTTACTCCTTCCCCGTTTTAACTTGACCCTTAAATATTACGGTGCCACTCGGGCCGCGTCGACGGGCATACATCGTATAAAACGGTACCGCACAACTGACCCAATAAACTCAGTCAAAATCCAATCATTCCACAACGTTTCCAGGTTACCCGTCTCTCAAATCGTAAATGGTAAATCCCGAATCTTAAATGGCAAATCGCCAATTTCCAATTCCATTTTCCGAATTGCAAACCCAAAACCCCCCAAAAATTTACACTTTTCCTCTCTCATAGACCCCAAAACAGAGACCCCAAAACACTGCGTGGATGATTCGCACCGGCCCCATTGTGCACATCTTGGCGCCTTGGCCCAAACATCGATCTACACGGCCCTGCGCGTGAAGTCACTTCGCATCCACAACACCCAGCTGATCTCTTCTCACAGAAGCACTTTGACCACGGAAAAGTTGGCAGTTTTCTCGACGTTGTTTCCAAATTCTCAGTTGAATAGTATCGTACCTAAGTCTTTGCCATGAGACTTTTCGGGCTTGTTTCTCGCCTGGCGTCACGCGCCTTCTACTGGGGCTTTCTTCCTTATCTTATATATTTGGTATTTTATGGGTGTGCGTGTACCACCGGGGCCCCAAATTTGGTTTCCAACCAAGTGTGCCCACCATTACAACTGACGGTGTATCCCGTGTGGTTTAAGTTTGTACATCCGTATGTGAGTGCCGCTGACGAAAAATTGAAGGTTTCCGCCTTTGTGGCGGCTAAACTCCACCCCCTCAAACTGACGTGGACCTCGTATGATCACCAGTACCAAGTGTCGCACAAAGTTGCCACCAACTACATTAAAGTGGCCCTGGGCGTTTACAACACATACCTGGCGGTGTCGCGTGCTGTTGCGCCACATGCCCGGCGTTTTGCTGCCGATTGTGTTCACAATTACCACGAACACCTTCACCCAACGGTTGTCTATTATTGTGCCGGTTACAAGTATACTTTGGAGACCACCGTTGACACTGCATGCATCTACGTGAAACAATATACCTGGCTCACTCTACGGGGCGTTAAAGCAGGGATTTTGTACTTCTACTCGCGCTTTTTGGCGCCCTCAATCTCCATGCTAGGCCACTACGTCTCCCAGTACTCTTTAGTCCAAAAACTGGTGCTAGGCGCCCGCTCCATGTTGCGTCTTTTGACGGAGAAGTCTGCCCTTGTCAGTGCCTCTTTGCAAAAGAAAACGGACTATGTGCGTGTCGAGGTGTACAGTGTAGTGAAGGCCAATAGATTTCGTCAAAATCACATACGCAATCACGAGGGCTTGGATACCGTGGTCGACCACCTCTTACAAGATTTGAGTAACCCGACTGTTGTCACCTTCGTGACTGCGTCTGCCACGCTAGAAGCAGAGTCTACGACCGAAGTAGAGGCCACGACCGAAGTAGAGGCCACGTCCGAAGCAGAGGCCACACCCCACACACCTGCTGACTTTGACCTATACGACTCCTCTGAAGATGAGTACGACGATGAACCCCCAATCACGTATACGCACACGAGAACCGTCACCACCACGGCTAGCGATACAATTACTGGATCTGTGGATTCTACTCCCTCAACCAACCTTGATGTGATCCTGCCGGGCCCCGTAGAAGACGAGCTTGTTACTTTTGGCAGCGACTCTAGCCAATCCCAGATCGACTATGAATTGTCTTACTGGTCATCCCGGGTGCAAAAGACGTTGGATTTGGCGGTTCAAAGCCTTGAGGACGACTTCAGCCCGTTCTTGACCGCAAAAACAGAGGAACTCAAACAAGCAATCTCCGCCAACCTCACGTCCTTACAACAGGAAAACTACGAGCGCTATAAAGAGATGAGTGAGCTCATTACTGCAATCCACAAGGACGCAGAGTTCATCAGAGAAACCAACCAAACCATTGATGAGCCCGAGGTCGATAGGCAGATCATGAGAGACAAAATCGCCGCGGCGTACGCCATTCCCGAGGGGTTGATGAAACATGTTGAACAGCATCTCAATGATGCACACGTTGTTGTAATGACACAGTACTTTAAGGTTGCCCAGGACACGGTGGATGTATTGGAATCGTTTGCCGAGACTGCCATTCTGGACTTCTCGTCTCGCTTGTCTGCGCTCCTCGATATGTTGCAGAACAACGCGGACTTCGAGGATGCCATGAGCTGGTCTGCATGGAAGAGTTTCCATAAGGTCAAAGAGTCGATTTTCGAAATCAGGGACCAAATCTTCGATGAGGCCAATGCCTATAAGTATAATGCCCGAGGAGCCAAAGTTCCTCGTGGATTGGAACCTTGGGCTGACTACTTGGGTAAAGTCAACTTCCATATCACCTTCCTTTTGCGAGACAACGCCGAGTATTTGCAACTTGTGAGAGCAAAAGCAAATCTTGCTTACCAAGAAAGAGAAGGGTTGACATACATGTTACACAAGAAGGAGGAAGAAGAAAAAGAAAAGGCTGCCGCTGAAGAGAAGAAGAAAATTCAACGGGAAAAGCAACTCAAAGCAAAAGCCGCAGCCAAAGAAGCAAGAAAACTTCAACGTGAAGGCGAACTCAGGGCAAAGGCCGCAGCCAAAGAACAAGCGAGAAAGGCGGAACTTGAAGAAGAACTTAAAGCCAAGGCAGCTGCTGAGCAGCCAAAAAAGGCCCAGATTGAACTGGAGGCCGATCAAGAAGAAATGAATCCCCAATCTGAAGAACCACCGAAGGAGAGCACTGTGGAAGAATTAACCGCAAGTGATGCTGTACTTCAATCTGAGTTGGCCGAGAAGTCTATAAATGTTGAAAAAGAGAACTTAGCCGAGCCTGAAAATGGGGAAGAGGAGGATCCTACAGAGGAAAAGAAGAACACACAGCAAGAGCAGGTCTTCGAATCACCAAGTGAAGGTATCGAGAAAGCACATGTCGAAGCACTTCCAGAAGCAGAGTCTTCATCCATTGAACCTGATTTGGAAATAATCCTGGAACAGTCAAGCTCCGAGGAACATGAAAAACTAACGACTAATGTTGATGCAGTGACTGTTGCTGAAACATCTCGCACTAAATCACACGAAAACCTGGCCGATGTCTCCGAGGAATTCTTACGCTCATCGAAATTGGTTGCGGCTGCGGAAACCGATGGTAGCAGCTTGGGGGATGCAGATGATATCCAAGAGAGCATTCTCCCAGGAGCAGATGGAGCACCTCTAGAAGAAGCGTCCGAGAAGAAAGAGTTTGTACAGGAGGCCGATGAGAGAGTGGAGATGACAGGCGAGAGAGAAGAGCCTGAGCATGATGAGTTATAACTCGTGAAATATTGCTTAAGTATATAATTAAAAGTGCCTATTTTTAGACGGGTGTCGTGAACTTAAAACTTAGACTTCACCTGTTCCTTGGCAGCAGAGAGCTGGCTGTTGAATTGCTCCTTGAGAGCTTCAGCAGCGTCCTTGGCATCCTCGAGTTTCTCACCGGCAACATCAATCACTTTCTGGTAGGTGTTGCCAGAGGCATCCTTGGCATCAGCGTACTTGTCATCAGCGACGTCTTTAGCGACATCCTTAGCGTCAGCGTACTTGGTGGCAGCAGCATCCTTAACGTCCTCGTATTGGGTGGCAGCAACATCCTTGGCTTCTTCGTAGTAAGAAGCAGCAGCTTCGGTAGCACCCTCATATTGGCTGGCAGCAGCATCCTTGGCGTGCTCATAGTGGCTGGCAGCTGCAACCTTAGCGTCCTCATAGTGACTGGCAGCAGCGTCCTTGGCCTCTTCATAGTAAGTGCCAGCAGCATCGGCTCCACTAGCAGCAGCAACCTTGGCCTCCTCAACGTACGTCTCAGCAGCATCCTTGGCGTTTTCATACAAGGTTTCAGCAGCATCTTTCACCTCTTCGTAGTGGCTGGCAGCAGCCTCGCCGGCAGTCTCAATTTGACTGGCAGCAGCTTCCTTGGCAACTTCGTATTGGCTGCTGAGCTTTTCGGCAGCCTCCTCGTACTGGCTAGCAATCTTGTCCTTGGTCTCGTGGGCCTTTGGGACAACGGTACCGTGGAAGTGCTTCTTGGCCTTGACAGACAATTGGTGCAAATAGACAGCAACGTGGTACTCAGCAAGTTCAAAGTATTGCAAGAACTTGTGCACGTGAGGGTGGACGTCGTGGTGGTAGAAAGCCTTGGCCTCTTCGATCTTGGAAGCAACCTTGTACTTCTTGAACAATTCGATAGACTGGACCTGAGAGTCGATGAAGTCAGTGGCCTGGGTCAAGTATGGGCTGACGTAGTCGGAGCCCGTATGCAAAGCATCACACAACTTGTCTTGATGCGTGGAGAATGGATGGACCAAGTCATTGCTGGAGCCCGGGTGAAGCAAAGTTTCCAAAAGCGTCTTTTGGTGGCACTTATACGAAAAGAGGTACACCGAGTAGAAGGCGATCGTGGAGATCAAGAGAAATCTAATCTTGCTGAATGCGGTCATTTTATTTCCCTATGGTGATGGTATCAAGAGAATAGATTGGAGAAGAAAATACCGAGAGGTGAAAGAAAAAAGAATTAGTTTTTTTTTTTTTTTTCTTTCAATATTCTCAAACGTACGTGTCGTTTGGGCTTTGGATGTCGGAACTTTAAAAGGCCAAAGCAATATACTGGGCCAAGCTGTGACTCTGGCATGAAGGCCGCATGAAAAATAGCAACCCACGTGATGATGGATGTTTAGAGTTTTACCGTTTACGGCTAATCGGTGGTGCACGGAGTGCACACGAGCCCCGGAAGAATTGAAATGTGGCGCTTCAATCACATGCGTAGGTGTACGGGTGTGGTCTTTGGCTAGTGTGAAGAATATTGGGGGGCTGTTTGGCGGGGGATGTTGGTGGGGGATGTATGGTGGAGTCAGCTGGCGAGGGTTTACATGGCCATGCGGTAATGCATTTTGGTCGTTTAGGAGCCAGTTTGAAACAATACCCGCTGCTCGTTACTGGATCATGTGACCAGTGGTTTTTCCCAGATCTATTCGGTGTGTGAAGAGTGTATATAAATGGGGCAAGTTATTCCGCGAGTTTCTGAGAGACGTGCATTCTAGGATATGAATGAACTGAAAAGGACAAATTGGTGTGGGTGATATGATGGGAATAATTAGACATGTGAGTTAGATATTATCTTTTTGCAATTGTCACTCGTGTTCTTTTTCTCAAGAATACTGTGTCATTTCTCACCAACTGTGGATATTTATGTGGGGGTAGGTGGACCGTGGAGGTGCGAAAATGGGAGTGTGGATGAGTGGGTGTGGTGATACATGCTCATTATTCTGAAACGAGCACCCCTGGAAAGTTTAAGTTCACGCAAAATATCTGGGGATAAATGGTAAGTCATCAAATTACGTCATACAAGGAGGTTCTTGGTCACTGGTTTTACCTAATGTATTCATGACAGGGGCAGCTGTATTCATTCCAAAGATGAAGGTGTGTTACATACAGTCTGTTGACAATAATGGTTAAAACAGTGTTGGAGATGAACAAGTATATGGTTCTATAGTTTTTGAATTGTGTGTTTTTACGGGTGTTGTTTTGTGAATACAGAAAAGATTCTGTTACGTCCATCATAATACGTCTACACAGCCTGCATGTATAGAGAGGCAAAGCTATGACAGTATTGCACGAGTTGTTAGTTCACAGGCAAATATGTAGGGCAATTTTAACAAAGAAGGAACTTAGGTGTTTGTAGTTGCCAGGCTAAGCTTCTTTTCATCTTGCATTTGTCATGCCATTTTGAATTGATACTGCACAAACGTAGTTAATATGAACAATAGTTAGTGTAGGAAGCCACTGAAACGGGGTTGATAAAAGTTATAAAGCTACTTATGGTCCACATCTGAGGATTGAAAAGCGTCTCTCGTAAGCTCACCAAGAATTCTTATACCACAGAATTGGGTTTTCTATCGGAGATTTTCAGTCGGAGTAGTAGATGTCTTCAAATACAAGGGATAAAAGAGCAACTATTATTGAACCTATGGCTGCCAAAACTATACAGAAAACCTATAAAAGAAAACATGTATAAGGAAAACGTGAGGCCAGCATAGAACCTGATCCAACTTCTTAAAAGATTCACCTTTAGCAATATTAGACGTCAGCAACTAAAACCAGCTGAGCCTCAAATTCCCAAATGATTCCACACCTCTTCAAGCTCAAGTGGTGTCATATCAGGCATAACATTTGCTAAGAATTGACGAAAGTGTTCATTCGTACAGAACGACATTTTGACAAGAGTTAGGATACGAATGTTCAACTCGAAACTTTCCGTCAGAATGTAGCCGACGAACGATTCCATTATATCCCGCGAAATATTGTTGGGGTACTCAACAGGGAAAGTCAACGCCTTTGAATCGTGCTTTCCTTTCTTCTTTCCTTTCTTCTTTCCTTTCTTCCTTTCTTTCCCTGTTCCGTTCACCCCATCCAACCATTGTTCAATGATAGATGCATGGATTGGATCTTGTATGAATCTGTGGAAGTTAACTCTCTCTTCAGGACTCCAGGATAGGTAAATAAACGCCACAAGCAAATTCTTGCAGGACCGGTTGAAAGGGGAACATTTTCCGGGCTCATAGATGTTGGTGGCACCGCTTTTGATTGTATTGATCAATGCCGGCATAGTCCACGAGTTTCTGTTGTCATAAATGGTGAGAAGAGTTGTCGCGTCAGTTGTAGGACCCCCTGGAGCTGTAAAAGCTGAAGACCTGTAATTGTTAAGGAGGCTAATTAAAAGATTGGAAATATTTCTGGACTTTGAACTGATAGTTTTAGTCTTCTTGTGGTTCCTGGAAAGTTCTAAAGCACTAAACGTTATAGTGCCAAGGTATTCTGAACCATATCCATAAAACATATAGAGATAGTCATCCAAAGGAGCCCTCAACAGCTCATCATCTTGGGCAGCACACACGTAAATTTTAGCAATGTAAGCTTCGGGGATTGGTGGTAAGAATGTTTCCTTTTGAACAAAGAGCTTTTCCCAATCTGAATGATATCTATCCAACTGCTTCCGGTCATAAAGGTCACACGATGATCCGTTGACGTATATATTCCTGAACTGCTCATAGATGTCGGATTTCTTAGTAAACATATGTTCTGCTAGGTACCCAAAGTTGGTATAAGAGAACCATTCGAGAACCTCTTCGTAATAAGGGGTAGGATGCTCCTTATCGTCACTCACGCCAGACATTGGGGATTATATCGAGCGAAAAGGATAAAATTTGCTGAGGTACTCCCGTGCTCTTTATATAAGCATTATCAGTGTGGAAAAAATGGTTCCCAATGTTTCAATTCAGTACTTTAGTATGGGACGACCTGTATTTGAGTGTTGTACTTTCCATTTCTATTTTGTACTAAATAGAGCCTTAAAAAAGTCCCATTCATGCAACGTGAATATGCAGATTTATTGCACATGATGTTGGGTGAATGCACACAAGTTTTGTAATTGCATAGACAATAGCATGCAAACAAGTGAGATTTTCTGCATCTTTGAATAGTCACGTATTCAACGTGGATATAAGGATTGTAAATCATATATACTTGGCAAAACATAATTTAACGCCGGTCTGGAACGACTTTAATAAAGCTTCCTCGAGTTTCTATTCTAAGTGATATCTTCTACTTCTTGAAGTCTATAAACATCAAATGGAAAGTGTATGTGTCAGGTACAAGTCCGGGAATTGGTAGCTCGGTCATAGGTAAATCCAGTAAAGGTAATTGAAAAACAGGTAAGTCGTTCATTGTTGAAGGCATTATTGAAGGTAATACGTGCTTGGCCCTTTTATCCATAGATGGGGGCGGGCATAACCAGTGTAGATTAAAATTAGTAAAATGCGAAATTTAGCGAAATATATTTTGAGCTATATTTTGATATTTTTACTAATTACTAGATATCGATATTGACTCGGTCAAAATTTAGTAAAAATATATATCCCAATATATCGATTCGATATATGTAAAAAACTAGGCTATGACCAGGTGCTTCACCCCTGGCTACAAGCAACGACTAGCGTGTTCAAATGGCATCGGCAGAGCCCGAGATTAGGCCTAGGCACGATTGGCAGGTACTGAGGTATAGAGACTAAAAAAGGAGTACATTTGAGGGGCAGCTGACCGGAGACCACCGGTCCAAACAATGAGTATCAGGATAAGGGGGTCTCTCAGCAGGGAGAGAGACACCATTGATTAGCAGGTCCATTTTCTGCCACGCTGAGTGGTAGCCGATTGGCTAACGAGTTCCCAAATCAGCATTGACTCGTGCAAGAAAGTTGGGCAATTCCACTTGGACTTTTGCGGTATACAATGAGACATCGTTGATGTTATACGCCAAACTCGAGGATAAATGAGGGAAGGTTTACCCAGTTTTCAGTTAGTTCACCAAAAATCAACACTCGATCCGGGAACGATCAAACTTTTGGCCATTCTTAAGGCGAGAGGCTTACTCGGAGACGAAATGAGCATCCTCGATGATTCTTTAAATGGCATCCAAGTGAACGTAGTGCTCAAGATAGCGTAACGGCTGCTGAAACCAGTGAGGCCCAAATTTCTGGAGAAGTGAGCGAAATTGAGTGCGTTTTGATCTCAAGCGAGGACGATGATAGTTGTTTGAAGTATCCTTTTATAATAGAAGAAGCTCAGAACAAGACTTTACTAGAGAGTGTGTGCTGCTTGAGCATACCATCTCCGGCTGAATCGGGCTTCTCTTGACAAAGTGCCGGCTAATCAAGGAAATTGGATGTTTTAGATACCTGACTAAAGCAGGAAATGATGGATCCGTAGATGATGGTGTTCGGGTCCGGGACGATGTCTAAAAATCACTTGTACGGGGAGGTGTTCTCGAAGGGAGAACCAGCTCCACCCCTGGCTTTCAAAAAAAATCGAGAATATATTTTACATATATTTTTTTAGTTAAATATCATTTTAAATAGATATGGATATCGGCAAAAAGTTCGAAAACATATTTCTTAGTAAAAAACGTAGTCGATATATCCATTCCAATCAACACTGGGCATAACTATATACCTGCTCACAACCTATCGGAAACAATGGAGTGGCCGGCGGACATAGGAGTGCTGGTTAAGCCACGAAACATGTGGGGATATAATAGCGCACGAGTCTGGGCGACATACGGTCACAGTAGAAGTTTGAAATGGGCAATTACTTATTTCGTGAGTATTTCTTGTCTTTAATTCAGACAAGTGGAGTAAATCTGCCCATAGATCATTCTAACCTTGGCATGCTCACATCCAACCATTGGCTGGTTTTTATCGCATCCATCGAATGCCTGCTCTCTTTTTGATATATTATAGATACATGCATTGGAAGCATTCCGCTGTTTAATTCTACTAAATATGTTTGCAAGGGTGAATATCAGATATAGAGAGATTTCAACCTCAAGGAAGAAAGTGGATAACTTTATTATACTGTTTGTGAAGTCGGGAAAGTCAGCCACCTCTAGTCAGTAAAGCTGAGGTCTTTTGCGGAAAGCAGAATCCTTGCAGAATGGTGCATATGGCTTCCAACTTTAATACGGACCTGCGTGTCTCCACATGTTTAATAAGGCATTTGTTCAAGGTACTTTTACATGAAAACAAGAAGCTTGTATCGATATTAAAGATTATTCTGTTCAGAAAGAGACAGGATTTTGTCAGGCTCAAGCCGTCCGGCCAGGTAAAAGGTATTGTGTATTTCAATGATGTTGTTCAAGCTGACCGAGAAAAGCTCTTTCTATAGTGGACAGAGCGCCTATTTATATTTTCCCGGTATAAGCCTTCGAAGAAGGTGATTGTTACTTCTGTAAGAGACTAGAAGACGAATAATGTTCTGAAGTGGACTAGAGTATCATACAGCGGAAGATTGAGTGTCATGCGGACCTCAAACGAGGCGCAATGTGTTAAGAAGAGGAGCTAGGTCCTGAGGTGAACAGTGTCCGAGAAGAGATTCCCAAGGTCCAAAAGGATATAGAGTAGCACACAATGGAAGATGGTACGTTTCAGGTTCAAGGTGCACATCCAAGTACGGCAATCTGCCACGTACTGACTAGAGGTGCATTACACCTTTACCAAGAACATCTTTTATCACCATCGACTTTTCTCAGCATGAATATGGTATGCAAAGTAACTTATATAGAGAAAGCTACAACGCAATGGCAAACGAAGTACACTTGGTTGTATTTCGTACTGGATTCTCCAATGTTCTTTCCGGAGAGATAACCTAGTCTATCGAGTGAAGAGATACTTTAGCCTATGTACTGATATTACCCATTTGATGTTGGAACAAAAATAATGTCCCAATTAGTGAAGCATTTGCTGTGTCGTGGGTGAAATATTTTCACTGCAATATCTTTTCCCAAATTATGTCTATAGATATTATTTGCGTGAATCCGTCTAAGGCATACTGCTTCACTTGATAGACGAAACGCCCTGACTTTTCTGAGACATGGTACCCTATTCCTTTTAATCAGGGTAGTGACGGCATCAAAGGCATAATGTGGTACTCTTTAGGTACAAGAATGCCTGATTCATATCATCACATTCTACAAGTATACCCTTAGGGGAAACGACTAAGGCTCATATACTGTATAGTCTCTTACAGGAGTTCCGTGGGCATTCTTAGAATGCTGGTTGAGGAAAACTTCAAAAAGCTCGATCAGCTCGAGATTCAGCCGTCTTGGCAGAACATCATTGAATACATTAAATATACAACTGGAACTTACTGATAGAGCTGGAACTTTTCTTTGGGGTGTTCATAGAGTATAGTATCGATTGCACCTATAGCATATGCGAGTAGTACTTCTTCAACTACTGCTAAACCGATCCTTACCTGAAGCACAGCTAAGTTCCAACCTGTCCCACCACTGCATGGTGATAATTGAAATCATGACAACCATCTTGTGCTGTACATTTTCAACAGCGATGGAAAACTGAATTGGATATTCTTGTGTTCGGTCAGAAAATACTACATCATAAAAATATCTATTTTCTGTAGATATGCTTTAGGTGCTTGCTGGTTCCACGCTCTATAATTTCACACAGCAGCCGCACAACATACACTAATTATAAGCTTTGAGTAAGAATCAGATAGAATTCGATAGAAAGAAAAAGAAAACAACATGTATCATGGCCATACATCAGCTTTATTGACACAACGTGTAAGTTTCCTGTGTTACACTGCTAGCACATAGTGCACCAAGCCTTTGTCTCTACACTCACCAATATCATTACCCTCCCCTTTTGGCAAAGCATTCACAAACTTTAATATATCTTGTATTGTTCAATATGTAATGCACCTCTAACTAGTACCTGGCAATTTGCCGTACTTAGTAGCACGCCTTGAACCTGAACGCTCCATCTTGACCACATGTGTTACTCTCATCTACTTCGGTACCGTGCTCTTCCGCTTTAGGACATTGTTCCTCGGCTTTATGACATTGCTCCCGGCTTTATGACATTGCTCCCGGCTTTATGATCCTGCTCT
>JAJMAK010000044.1:0-76872 GCA_030572615.1 Metschnikowia lachancei
TCTTGAACTGTCTCTTGAACTGTCTCTTGAACTGTCTCTTGAACTGTCTCTTGAACTGTCTCTTGAACTGTCTCTTGAACTGTCTCTTGAACTGTCTCTTGAACTGTCTCTTGAACTGTCTCTTGAACTGTCTCTTGAACTGTCTCTTGAACTGTCTCTTGAACTGTGTCTCCAACTGTCTCTGCAAACGTCTCTCCTGGATATAAGGGTGAAGTACTTCTCTGAGAACATCCACCGTGTTTTTTCCCGTTCCGCCTCTTAGAAGATCTCTTTGAGGCGGACCAAACTGGAACCCTTGTCGATGGTCTATACCTACGACCTCTTACCAACTGGAAACCTTCAGCATCAATCTCAGGTTGGCGTCTACTTCTCATAGAACGCTCTTGGTTTCTAGAGCAGCCTTCGTTTTGGCCTGAGGTGTACCTTTGGCGTCTAACCGGTACCTTCTCCGTGGTCATGGATGCCTCAACCTTAGTCTTCCCCGAAGCACTCACCTTGGTCTTGGCAATTTTCTGCTTCTTCTCCATTGCCTTTCTGGCCACCGCCGCATAGCTTATCCTTTCCAGCTTTGGCATTGACTCGGCCGGAGAAGCTGAGCTCAGCTCAGAAAGGCCCTGAGCCACTTCTGTGTAAGACTTATTGGTAGTCTTACTGGCCTCAGTTTGTGCACCATCCAAAGTCACTGCACCAGAAGCTTTTGGCGAGAGTCCCAAAACCTGCTTGAGGAATTCAGTCTCCACTTTGTCCTCCTTGTCTGGTGTGACGTTGATGAGCGTCTTTGCAGACTTGGGGGATCCTTGAGCTTGTGCTTTCATCTCAGTCTTGTGTGCACAAGGGTCAGCAATTACCTCAGAAGTAGCGGAAGTCTTCTTGTGTGGCGATACTCTCAAGCCCTTGCGGTTGGTCCTTTTAGAAGCCTTGTCCTTGCGATTCTGCTTCTCTGCCTTCATCTTCTTTACATTGTCTACCTTCGAAGGAGCCTGAGTGGCAGTTTTAGTGGCAGCAGTAGACATGCCCAACATCGTCTTTAAAACGTTTCTGGAAGTACGGTTTTGTCCTTCTTCGCGTGCCGCCTTTTGCATCTCTGCTCTCTTTGCCTTCTGGATATTAGCAAACTTCCTGGTCTTATTCTTCTGCTTAGGTGTTGCCGTGGGTGCGTTTGGGATAGATTTAACGGCAGCTCCAAAAGTGGTGGAATCAGCAGAAGAGCCTGCTTCACGAGCGCTGAAGCAGGAGCCAGTGTTAGTCTCACCGGGGGCCGTGGCTGTGACCTCAATGTCACAAGTAGAAGTCTTACTGGGGTTTGTGTTGTCTAGTGCCACTGTGGACTCGAGAGAGTCTACAAGGCCAGACTTGGGTTTGGAATTGCGTGTCATTGCTTTCCAAAAGGGTGGGGTTTTTTTTGCTTTATCTTTTCGGCTGTTTCAGTAGTACAAGTAAGTATTTTGGGGGCCAAAATAATTAGTTTTCTGAATTCCAGAAAAGAAGGTTGGGTAGGGAAGAAATAGTTTACACAGAAATTTTGGGCCATTCTTATAGAGCTTCGGCCACAAACTGGTGGCGAGAAAACGACTCCTTCCGGCGTACCATTGCAGGTTTGTGCTTGAGGGCAATTTTTCGGTGGAAACACTTCAAAGCTTTATCTCAGGTATAAACTGTATTTTCTGTAATTTATTTTATAGAATGGGATACAAATTATTTCAATTAAAGGACGATTTACGAGACGGGTGGAAATAGGTGTCTTTCGTTCAACTATGGGAAATGCTTAGCCATATCTTACCTACAACACGATTTATATTCTGGTGTTTGGATAAGATATACACAAAATACTTAGTGAATGAATATTTAAAGCTTAATTTTCATGTACCTTCACCACCTAAATCTAAAACCCGAGCTGTAGTTTTCACACAAGATTGTGATTGTGTTCTTTACAGGTCTAACGAGAAGTTCATAAGTCGCAGCAGGAAATAAAGAAACAAATGTATCCGTAGATGTTATCAAGCAGTTAAGATATAGTTTGAGCTTATACAATATAAAAAAAAAGAAAATACCAATACTCTTAAAACTGGAAATGATTGTATTATCGAGTCTTACGAGCCTCTCAATGCCGCTGTACTTGTATACTCTGCAATTGGAGACTACTTCTATTAAACCGTCTAACCAGTAAAACTTCCATAAAGAATAAAAGTATTCTACCTAAGTAGTTAAATCACTTCACCGAAGTATCTGATAGCTTCTGATAACCACAAGTTGTCATACCCTTCGATACCAGCATCCCATATTAATCAAGACCCAATATGTAGCATGAGCAGCTTCTGATATATGAAGTTCCAAGCACTCGCATGAATTTTGCGACTAAGCAAAATATCCAGAACTCGCTTCACGTGATTTAGAAATAAGTGAAGAATGTTTTGTTTTTGGAATTATAGACCTTAGCATATTATTGATCGTATCCACCTCCACCTCGACCTCCATTTGCAACCGTGCGAAGTTTTCGCAGCCATTTCTCATATCAATGTAAAGCGATTATACTTCCAATCAGTGAAGATCAAAATTAGTAAAGTGCGAACTTTAGCGACAATTATTCTGAGGTATATTTTAATACTTTTACCATTGCTAGATATCGATTCTGCATCGGGCCAAACTTTAGTAAAAATATATATCCTAATACATCGATTCGATATATGTAAAAAACTGAGCTATGACCAGGTGTTTCAGTCCTCGCTACTAGCAACGACTAGAGTGTTCAAATGGAGTCGTCAGAGTTCGGGCTTAGGCCTGGTCACGACTTGGATGTGCTGAGGTAGAGAAAGAATGGCCAGCAAAGGAGCACCTTTATCTGTAGAGGAAACGGGAGTAGCAGAAGTCGACACTGAAACAGTAGGGGAAGAACCCGATACAGTAGGCCCAGTAGGCGTTGCCACCAACTCAGAATAGACAGAGGTAGTTCCAGACCCATTAACAGTGGTGGTCACACTATTATGTCTTTTAGAAGTTGTTTCTTCAGCAGGAGCAGGGATAAAAGGCGTTGGTGTAGACTTGGAAACGCTGCTCGAGCACTCTGGGGCCTTGAGACGACACAATAAATTGTCTCCACACACATCATCACAAGACTTGCTTGGAGTGGAAGCACCTGAAGAGACTGTCACACCAGCTGGGCCAGAAATCGAGGAGTAAAGAGCAGTAGATCCCGTGGAAGAGGTCTCAGTTGATGTAGTCACATCCGTAGGTGGTCCGGATGGAATACTTGTGGAAGAAACAACCCGAGTCAAAAACACCAACCGAACTAACCACAGTTGGCAAAAAACTCTCCAGAGACAAAGTTCCTGAAATTACACTCACAGAGTCACTCAAATTTCTAGTTTCAAAGCCAGCAGTGGTCAATGGGGTCACAGCCAAGGAAGACAAACCAGCCGTGGTCTGTGGTTGAGAAAAAGAGGTGTCAGGGTGTTTCTCTGTGGCTGTATCCGAAGAAGAAACCGTGCTTGGCAGCACCACCGTGGTATTGGAGTAGGGGCATGTTGTAATAACAAGAGTCTGTATGGTCGAAGTTGTCTTGGTGGTGACGTAAGCGTTGTCAGAAGATATTAAACTGGCTGACGTGAAGCAAATTCTGGGTTTAGTTTTCGGAAAATCACTCCTGGTGAAGGAATTTGTGGCAGTTACTCAAAAGTCCAAAAGAATACACAATATAGAAGAAAGGAAGGCAAGTACCTGAACCGAAAATGACACCACTTACTGAAAGTTCACATAATACCGTGTTTCAACAATATGACATTAATACTTCTGAAAAAACAGCATTTACGTATTTTCTGGGTAAGTGGGTCACCAACTAAGTATTTACTAAGCTAGTCATGTGAACAAATTTCATTCGGTAATCATACTACCAGCAAAAAAAGCGGAACTTAAACTGTGTGTTGCAGTATTAAAATTTTCATGTTTTTGTCACCAGAAGATCCTAAATACTCCGACAAGAAGTGATCTAGTGGGGTGAGAGAAGATGTTCTCCTTTTGCAAAACACATAAAAAACTCTAAATTAATGGGTCTTTTCCAAACACAGATAGGTAGATAAGCTTGAAGTCAGAGGCTGTGACTTTTGTATAAAATGCTCCTTGCTCAAGAAACATACCTTTATAGCATAACATAAGGAAAATAATACATGTCGTATATGGAAAGTTATGAAAACAAACGAAAGTAAAAATTAAAGAAGGAAAAATTCAGAGAAAGCCTATTGAATGTATTTCGACCTGTGGTAGTAATATCCTCCCTATAATGGTGTAGAATCACCAACGCAGAAGGATCGGAAAGATCCCAATAACCCAGATAAGTTTCTCCAAGTATGCATCAAAATTGATTAGTCTCTTCAACACTTCCTGTCGGTACAAGTTGCCTTAATCAGAAAATATACATTACCAATGTTTCATGTTGAGGATATTCACAAAGATATTGCATTTCGCATAAGCGTTAATGCGGAATTTTCACGAGTTCCGTCGGTTTTTGTTTCTTTTTTTCTTGGAATATTTTCCTAGCACCTGAATGCGGCCCTGAAACCTTATCTTTAATTTCGTATGCATATCTTGGTTCATGGCATGATTCATGGAGGAACATTTTTGCGCCCAAGTGGAAGTGTACTTTTCCCAATTAGGACTTCAAAGGAAACATCTTGGTGCAATTATTTGTTTGAGATATTGCAGGTGCGTCTTGATGAAGTACATATTTCTTAATATTCCGATCTGCGATGAGCTGATATTTCCCCATTGGTCTTTCAATGGACAGCCTTCTAGGCATATGATGAAAACATCACAAGTCTTCGTTCAAAAGACACACCAAAGCCATCGTATAAAGCCCCAGTAAGATTCCCTCCATCAGTTAAATTTCTCTCATTATTCCAATACAGATTAGAACAAGTCCTAAAAGAAAAAAAAAGATGAAGTTCTCTACTCCTTTGATTTTTGGCGCTCTTACTGCTTTCGCTACTGCTGCTCCTACACCCGAGACCAGCCAGTCTAACAATAGCACCATTGTCCCTGTGGACGCTATTATTTCTGGCTTGACTATTCCTGAAGATGTGCTCCCGGTGTTTAACTACGAAAACAATACTGCCACTGTTGTCTTCTTGAACTCTACTATCTTGGAAGCGGCCAAAGCCTCCAACGCTGAAGCTAAAAGAGACTTATCTTCCGAAGAGCATTTGCTTAAAAGAGAGGCCGATGCAGAGGCCCGTGGATGGCACTGGGTTGGCTTGAAGTTGGGCCAACCATTTTTCAAGAGAGATGCTGAAGCTGAAGCCGAAGCCGGCGGTTGGCACTGGGTTGGCTTGAAGTTGGGCCAACCATTTTTCAAGAGAGAAGCCGAAGCCGAAGCTGGCAGATGGCACTGGGTTGGCTTGAAGTTGGGCCAGCCATTTTTCAAGAGAGAAGCCGAAGCCGAAGCCGGCGGTTGGCACTGGGTTGGCTTGAAGTTGGGCCAGCCATTTTTCAAGAGGGAAGCCGAAGCCGAAGCTGGCAGATGGCACTGGGTTGGCTTGAAGTTGGGTCAACCATTCTTCTAAAAGATTAGTATCTGATCACTATTCGTGGATGCAAGGATTTCCCTTGAAAAATTTCTCTTTTTTCAGCTTTTGACATTGATTTTTAGTTTTGAAACAAAAATTTTATAAAATTTATTATTGGCATAACCGCTTGTAGATATAAGTTATTGTACCTCCAGTTCAGGTATGGACAAATATGAAAGCTCATGTATCCCTACTATTGCAATTGAAATTATGTTTAGGACTAAATTAGACCAAATCAATTGAGTGAACTAGGTTTTTGTTTCATTTGATTATATAGATTGTGATTTTCGAGCCTTTGCAAGTTTTTATTGCAGGCCAATTCCACCACTCAAGTCTCACAGTCTTGTTGATAAGCCAACATTATTTTCTCAAATGAAGCACTGAGTTGGGCAATACTCGGTGGATTTGACTAATAGTTTCCTCCAGTAGCAAAATCTCACAAAATATACTTCCTGCTGAAACTCGGGCCGAATTTGTGTACTTTGTTCCCCAGAGAAATACAGGCGACAACGCAACAAAAGAATAAAGATTTAATTGTCGTTCCAGGAAACTACTTCTCAGACCACAGAAAAGTACTACATCCACGTACGTTTGCATAAGTTCTTTGGCTGATAAAGAACTCGCAAAAGAAATAATTTCAGACTGCCTCATAATATTTCCTCCTTAGCATGTTCTGGTAAGAGGATCAATTAGGGAATATGGCAAACCGAGCACTGTAATGTAGATTATCGAGGTTCCATGTCAGCAAAGGCAACCTAGCAAGCCGCAATTAGACAACTGTGAAGTATATTTGTTTTTAAATCTGTTATTTCAACCGATATACTTGGATCATTTTTAGTACCTAGATTTCCACTTTTCTGCGCTTTCTCAATACGACAAAAGAAGCGTACTAAACCCTCACCTTTCTTAAGATAACGAATAAACACTTTTCCCAATGTATTAAAGAAATAAACCCAGTAGACTACCGTTTCCGCTTCAAGTCTACTAGTGATCCACTGAATCCTGAATAACTTCCGTGATCAGAGAATACCACTTTCTTGTCACGTGGTTACCAAAATAAGCTTCAAGTTAATCATCAAAAAACTACTTTGATTCGATATTCTCCGAAACTTCGACCACTGTCTTTATAGAAATAATTGAAACAGATAAAACGTTCAGGCAAATTGTCACTGTGTTAGTGGCAAAAAAAAAAAAAAATCGATTTTGCAATCACTGTCGATGCCAAAAATCACTTGGGTTTTTTCATCGTGAATTGTGTGTTGACCTCCTTTTTGATCTGAACAATGAGCAATGGTTCTGCCAAAGCCTCCCTCAGGAGGGCAGAAGCTCAACACTGGTTGTTTTTAGGCAAGCTGACTCAGGAATCCGATCTGATCATGATAGCGAATCAAACCCGAAAAGCCAGAATCCAAAGATGTTTGAAATGTGATCCCATTACGACACATGCCTTTTTTTCTTTTTCTCATGCTCAAAATTGCCCTAATGTTTTGTACGGCTGCTCTTTTCAAAAGCTGCTCTTTTCAAAATTTAGGACTTCTTTCTGGCTCCCTATAAATGATACTAGGGTGGGAAAAAGTCAAATCAGAAAGCTGTTTTGTCTATTCCAAAGTTGCAGAAAGTGCTTTCACCTTCAAACTAACAGAGTCTCCAAGAATATTTGAGCATACCGAAGTGGAAATCCCCCAAATCACTGGCCTCATGATGTGATCATCAGAAACAAAAATGGGCGTGTTCACTTCTTCGAAGTATACTATCCTAAGGCTTGATATCTGGCAGACTACCTTTGACAGAGAGGTTTCTAAAGTCTTTACAGCTGTGTGTGATATTGTAGTACAAGGTATAATAGTATGTCCAGGAAGTTCGACAAAGGGAGGATGCCGCTATGTATTTTTTCACTCAAAAAACAACACGCAGTCCCTTCCTGTTTGGCCTTCTTCAAATCTATTTACAGGAATAATTAAATGTTTCAGAAATCTTTACACTCTCAAGTATAGAGAAACAAGGTCTGGCCTTGTTGGTTCCACATATTGTGGGTAAGTGCGAAAGGGCCAAATTTGGCACTTTTATGGACAACAGTTCACTAATTATTCCTGGGAGAATGGGACTCAGATTTGTAAACCCCGGGGAAGTTTTCGGCTATAGTCCACGCTGTTCCCTATTTTTGTTTTACATCCACGTGGATTTCGAGCCATTGGCTTTGGGAAGTTGGGGCTTGCCACATTTACCTGATTCACGCGACTTTTAAATGGGGAATATCTCATAGGGTGAAATTCGAGGCTGTTTCTTTCCATGGATGTTGAAACTAAGAGCAAAAAAACTATTTCTTTTCCGGTTTAAAATTGAAAAATTCTTGGGTGTCTCTTCTTCCAGAAACAGAAAATTAATAAGAAACAGCCAAATATGATAGACTACTGACTGATTTATGGACATGAAATAACATGAAAAGTGTCTTACACTTGGGATCTGTGATGTCCCAGAAGTACCTTACATTGTTCTTTCGTGTTGATTTTGGCATATCTTTGTTACCTAAATAAGACTGGGTTAAGATTTAAGAAAATGAGACTTTGGAAGAATCTTGGTGCACAGTTTCAGGCATCCATAGAAGTTGGGGAAGTAATAAACGAGTTCACCCCAATTTGTATATACTTCGATATTTCTTTTGATTCAGAGGTAAGAAAAGTATGAAAAGACGTTTATTTTCTATACAGCGAATGTTTCTAGCAAATTCTGACGTTTTTTCTAGCAGAAAAAGGGTTTTGGCCCATCTTTGAGGCCTTTTTAGGTCCTTCTTTTTTTTTTTTTCTTTTCTTTCTTAATAATCAGAACCGTCTTTCATAATAAGCAAGGCACCTTTTGGTGCAAGGATAGCATGTATATCTAGGCCAGGAATTGGCGTAGCGACTCTTTAGAATAGTTAGGTTCAGAAGGTCGGTTCCATTCGACTTGTTCGAACGGCCTTAATCCTCCCGAATTCATCAAATTCTTCTGCCGAAGTCGCTAGGGTTCCGGGACTTCCTAGATATGTTTAGATCGATTCAGCAAACTTCCAGACAGCGAGCAATACCGGGAAAATGTCTCGTGCTGCAGAAAGCATCATTAAGGCAATAGCAAGTTTTGTCCCAAACCACATTTGTGATTTTGCGGTGGGGGAGGCCTCCATATCTATGGCCATAGTCTTTGGCTCCATAGGTTCTCCGAGCGTAGTGACAGAGGCCAGAGAGGTGGGGGTCATAGAGGCGGAGGTCATAGAGGCGGAGGCAATATTTGGGATCATAACATCCAGAGCCATCTTCTGTAAGACCACTTCATCCAAGTCCACATCATCTAATACCACTTCCTCCAACACTGTTTTCTCAAGGACCACTCCTTCTGAGTCTATCTCCTCCGATTCCACTTCAACCAAGGCCACTTCCTCTAAGACCCCATCCTCCGAGAGCGCTTCATCAGAGTTCATGTCAGCTACCTCAGAGTCCACTTCTTCGAAGAAAACACTTCCAGGGGCCGTGATGGCAGGAATAGAAGGGTCAGCGTCAAACACCTCTGAAATCTTACTCTCTGTAGGGGCTTCTCTTGTGAGAATAGTTTCGCGGAAGGAAATGTCTGTGAAAACCTTTCCTCCGGAAATAGTCTTTCTGACAATGGTTTCTCTGACAAGTTCTTTTGTGACCCCATCTTCAGTGTAAATAGCTTCAACAGTCCGACAGTATGCGTATGAAACCTCCGCAGCATCTTTTTGAGTCCCTGTGTCTTCCTCAGCTTCATTGTCTTGAGCGGTGAAGTCTGTCTCTGCAACTATCTCTCGAAATGTCTCGTCCACCACATCTTCAACTACCTCTTCAACTACCTCTTCAACTACCTCTGCAACTACCTCTGCAACTACCTCTGCAACTGTCTCTGCAACTGTCTCTGCACCTGTCTCTGCAACTGTCTCTGCAACTGTCTCTGCAACTGTCTCTGCAACTGTCTCTGCAACTGTCTCTTCAACTACCTCTTCAACTGTCTCTCCAACTGTCTCTGCAACTGTCTCTCTAAGATATAAGGGTGTGGGTTCAGCAGGAGTACATCTTTGAATATGTCCACCGTGCCTTTTCTCACCCCGCCTCTCAGAAGATCTCTTTGAGGTGGGCCAAACTGGAACCCTTGTCGATGGTTTGTACCTCCGACCTCTCACCATCTGGAATCCCTCAGCATCAATCTCAGGCTCACGTCTACTTCTCATAGAACGCTCATGGTTTCTAGAGCAACCTTCGTTTTGACCTGATGAGTACCTTTGGCGTCTAGTTGGAAGCTTCCCCTTCGTGGTCATGGGCGCTCCAGCCGCAGTTTTGTCGGAACCAGTCACCTTGGCTTTGGTAGTCTGCTGCTTTTTTTCCATCGCCTTTCTGGCGACATCAGCATAGCTTATGCTTTCCAGCTTTGGTTTGACTGTAGAAGTTGCACCCACCTGAGAAAGGTCCTTGGCCACATCAGTGTAAGACTTAATTGTGGTCTTACTGGCCTCAGTTTGTGCCCCATTCAAAGTCACTGCACCAGAAGCTTTTGGCGAGAGTTCCGAAATCTGCTTGAGGAATTCAGTGGCAACCTTGTCTTCCTTGTCGGGCGTGTCGTTGGTGAAGGTCTCTGCAGACTTGGGGGATGCTTGAGTTTGTGGTTTCATCTCAGTCTTGTGTGCACCAAACTCAGAAATCACCTTAGAAGCAGCTGCAGTCTTCTTGTTTGGCGATACTCTCGATTCTATGCGTCTAGTCCCTTCAGAAGCCTTGTCCTTGCGCTTCTGCTTCTTAGACCTCGTCTTCTTTGCACTGTCTACCTTAGAATGAGGCTGAGGGCGAGTGGTAGTGGCAGCAGTAGAAATGCCCAACATCGTCTTTAAAACGTTTGTGGCAGCACGGTTTTGTCCTTCTTCGTGTGCGGCCTTTTGCATCTTTGCCTTCTGGATATTAGCAAACCTCCTGGTCTTGTTCTTCTGCTTAGCTGTTGCCGTGGGTGCGTTTGGGGCAGCTTTTGGGTCAGGTCCAAAAGTGGTGGAGTCAGCAGAAGAGCCTGCTTCACGAGCGCTGAAGCAGGAGGCAGTGTTAGTCTCACCGGGGGCCGTGGCTGTGACATCAATGTCACAAGTAGAAGTCCTACTGGGTTTTGTGTGGTCTGGTGCCACTGTGGACTTGAGAGAGTCTACAAGGCCAGACTTGGATTTAGAACTGCGTGTCATTGCTTTCCAAATGAGTGGGGGTGTTTGTTTTACCTTTTCGTCTGTTTCAGTAGTATAAGTAAGTATTTTAGGGGCCAAAATAATTAGTTTTCTGAATTCCAGAAAAGAAGGTTGGGTAGGGAAGAAATTGGTTACAGATAAATTTGTGGCCGCTCTTATAGAAAATTCGACCACAAACTGGTGGCGAGAAAACCACTCCTTCCAGTGTACCATTGCGTATCTGTGCTTGAGTGCAATGTCTCAGTGGAAAAGTCTTCAAAGCTTTAGCCCAAGAAAATACTTTATTTTTTGTAATGGAAGTTTTAAAAAACATATAAGGATTTACAAGCTTAATTAAACAGAGAATAGTAACAGATTTGGGAATGTGTTCTTCTTTCAACTATGGCTAGTGGTCAGTCATATATTGTCTAGAAAATGAAATAATCTCCCCTATAGTCTCGAAAAGGTTCTCGAAAACAAGAAGAAAACAAAGAAATAATAAAGTTTCATTCACACATAGCACATTATTTTACAGCTGTTTTCAGTAGCAGGATTATGAAATTACACAATTCTATTATTTACCCGTTAAGCGAAACCCTCAAAAGTGGCAACAGCGCGAAGACACCACCAACGAAACAGTGAATCGTAGCAGAAGATCAAGGTCTGCCTTGGTGACTACTTTGGCCCAATAAGAAATGAAAACAATTTAGTCTTGGATAATGAAATCAAGAGTATCATCGAATCTTATCACGGTGTTTCGGAATCAATGCCCCCGTTAGGCAACCTCTACTATTGTAGACTAAGTCTAAGTAGTTGACTCCTTATCAAATTATTTGCGACTTAGATATTACATAAACTTCTGATTGGAATAATTCATTTACTTATACTGAGCTATTATTCGGTGACTGTGGCCCAAAGGCTTACACTAAGGCCCAATATTTCGCATGCGGAATTCCAGAACTACTTCCAGTCTATAAACTCTCAAGAATACACATGGAGATTCATAATAACCACAACCCAGAACCACACTTGAAACCATTACATAGGAGAAGTAGTTTTGAATTGTGTAATGTTAGAGCTTTTCATCGTCCTTGATCGATCATGTGATCCACCTCCACCTCCTCCATTTGCAGCCGCGCGGACTTTTCGCAGCCATTACCCACGAGATCAGACGTGAAGCCACCTCGACAGTTCCAGTATATAGCCAATCAACTGTAAAGTAAATAAGAATATTCCAAATGTTTTCTTTTCTTTTTTTTTGTCTTTTTGGGCAGTAAAAGGCTAGAAATTAAAGGAAAGACAATAACAATGACAAGTACACTAAACATCTCACAGACCCATACTGCCATTCAGTGTCCAGCTTGATTGCCCCATATATTTTGACATCTGACATCTTCATCGCGTAAGAAACTTCTTCATGAAGTGAATGAGAATTTGATAACCCTTGGTCTGCCATTCCCGATGTTATTATTATTTTCTATTTTCTAGGGCTGGCCGTATAATACAGCACGAGACCTGCTGAAATCAGGTCGGATTCTGGCATATTTTCTTCAATTTCAGTAATTATCTGACACGGAACCTTTTAAGCCAATTTGTGTAAGTTAGAAGAGCACTTAAAAGATCAACGCTTGAAATGATTAAAAAAAAAAATAATCCCACACGATGCCGGTGGGCCTTTTGTTAGTCGAGAACATCATTAGGAGAACATCATCAGGAGAACACCGTAAGACTCACAATTCACACTCAAACCCCCGTAAAAGAAAATCCCCACTACTAACATTCAGCCCGTAAACTGAAAACAAAAAATAACTCACCTTTGCGTAAAATGAAGTCATTTTTCCTTGTTTATACTCATATAGAACTTCATGGATAGTTCTCTGTGGGATCCGCACAGCAATACGTTCGCAAACAGCACCGCACCGACTCCTTCCATTCATGAGGTAAGCTTCCAGGCGACATAAACAAAAGAAAATTCCTAGATAAAAGAAGGCTCGCAGTTCTGTGTTGTCTAAAGTTTTCTTACGTCTTTCTTCTTTACAAAACCAGAACACACTATGATTTTGGCAACATTCCTTCTTGGAATCTTGAGATTTTTAATCAGAAGCGCAATACTCATTCTTGTCATTAACACAATGTACTCATGGGTGATTTCTGTTACCGATGAACCAATTGCCACAGAAAGCGCTTCTACCACCCCCGCTGTGGAAGTGACAGCCCCAGCCACCATGATTAGAGAAAAAAGCGCTCCAAATTCCCCAAACTACCGGGGACCCCCAATAGAATCCGATGATTCTGACTCTGGGTCACAACGTGAAGGTTCCTTCTGCTCTGGAACCATGGACTACTCCTCTCACTCTTCTCTCGTCTCCTCGCCTGGTACCGCCTACACAAAGGGGAGCATCTTCTACTCTCAAGTAAACCCAAAACCAGAGACAATGATAAGTGGAATGAAGCCAGCCCAAATTCACCCTTTTGCAATCTTCGGCGAGCTCAGCAACACTGGTGGTGATGGTTTTGCTATTGCCCCGAGATTTGCCACCACAAATGGCTCTATTGTGGAATGTGCAAATGACTGTCAAATTGAGGTTCACCTCGAAGAATCGGAGACTAATCCCCACAATTTAGCGGCTGTACCAATTGAAGAGAACCACCTCCAGGCTCCCACCAACAGTAGACTCTTGAAAGAGACGTCACAACTGCAAACCAGACAAGTAGAGCCAGAAGAGGTACAAATACCCTCTAAGGAAGCAGCAAAGGGCTTCAGACGGAAGTCGGACACTAAGAAGTACAGGTATGAGCCTCAGGTTTTGATGCAGTTCAGTGACATTGTTGATCATCCAATAGACAGTAGAACGCTTGAAACCTTAGGCCTTTCTCGTGGTAGAAGAACTCTTGATGGACCGCGTCTGTTCTTCGATAGAGACAGTTCAAGCAGCACATTGGGTAATTCTAAAACTAGACCAAGACGTACTTCTAAGAAAAATAACAGTCCTAGAAATAAACCCTTTGCTAGAAGAAACGGAGCCAGGAGAGAAGAGCAGCAAAACGAAATGACACCTCACCCAGTAGCAGAAGCCAAACCTGCTCCATTGGCTGCTTCTTCTAACAGATGGGTCCCCAGATCTAGAGCTAAGAAAGAAGAGGTGAAGCTCGCTCCTGGTGGATCAGTCCTACTTACACCCACCGAAGTTGAAAGAAAGGTGAATTCTGCATTAAATAAGTTGACTTTGGAAATGTTCGATCCAATTACCGACGAATTGTTGAAGATTGTTGGACAGTATATTTGGGAGGATGACGCGAAGACACTCAAACAGGTGATATCACTTACATTTGCCAAGGCATGCGATGAGCCTCACTGGTCCTCGGTATATGCGCAGTTCTGTGCTAAGATGTTGAAGGAGATCCCCAGGGACATTAAAGATGTGAGTACACTTACCAATACTGGGGAACCTGCCACTGGTGGAGACTTGGCCAGAATAATCCTCTTGGCTACCTGTAAAACCGAGTACACTAAAGGATGGGTTGACAAGCTACCTACAAAAGCAGATGGATCGCCATTAGAGCCAGAAATGATGTCGGATGAATACTATGCCATGGTAGCAGCGAAGAGAAGAGGCCTTGGATTGCTTAAATTTATTGGCAACTTGTACATGTTGAACATGTTGAAGGACGAAGTGATCTTGAGTTGTTTGAGAGATCAATCGAAGAATGTCGTCGACCCTTCCGAAGACTCTTTGGAGAGCTTGGCACAGTTGGTGAATACGGTGGGTGCCAAACTCGAGACTTCTGGGAGAAACAAGGCTGCTTTGAATAGAGTATACAGTAGTATCCAACAGATTTTGGAAAAATGTAATCTTTCCTCCAGAATCAAATGCTTGATGATGGACTTGCAAGACTTGAGAAAGAATAGCTGGAAGTCCACGAAGAACGAGTCTGGGCCTAAGACGATTAAGGAAATTCATGAAGAAGCAGAGTTGAAGAAGATCCAAGAAGCTAGAAAGAAGTCAGAGAGCGTGAACAGAGGAAAGAGGAGATGGTTCAACAAACGGGGATTTGGTGGTTCTTCAAAAGCCTCGAGGGAGTCTTCAAAGCTTCCATAAAAACAGTTCGAGAGGGATGGCAAAGACCCAAAAGACACCCTCTTCTGTGGAGCTGGTATCAACTCTACAGAGCCCACTAGGCTCTCCATATTAGCTATACTCTGTATTTTTGCTTAACTAAATTATACATCTATTTTTTTAAAAAAATCCATGCTCTCAGGCTTTAGGTAAACGTGTAAGTTCTGGGTGAAGAAGAATTATATTTCGTTTTTTCTTATACTATATGGTACGCATTTGTTTGCCTTACATTTCCCAGGCCATGAAACTATCCTGATCTAACTGCAACGAGTAACCTCCATATGTTTCAGAAGCATTGCAACACCAACTTGTGCTTACCATATTTTCACATTCCACGTGTGAAACTGCATATCATACGTATGATATATATATTACTACGAATTTCAATTTGAACATATGCGCATAGAGCCACCAAAACGGGAAGTCCAAGATTTGAGCGAGGAGAGTCAGCGAATATAAAGTTATAAACAGGGTGGTGTATCCCGGTTGGGAGACCTTTGTTCCATATACGAAGCTTCCCGCAGATTAGAAGCATGATTTGGTGGCGTTGGCGCCTCTTGGTGCCAGAGTTATTTCTGTTGATTCTACTAAGGAGAAGTTAGAGATGACCAAAAAAGCTAGTGCTCAAATATTCGTAAAGCCAATGCAATCTATGGTTCCCAAAGTATCCAAGATTACCAACGGCAAAGGTGTTCGTGCTGTCTACGACAGCATTGGAAAAACACCTTCAACAACTCTTTTGCTGCAAGATAATTACCGACGGAAACTCCAATGGTATCATTCCACCCATCAGATTCGATTCATGTACGCCAAAAATCTTGAAAGCCTTATTGCACTTGCCAGGAACGAAAAAAGAAGTCAGCAGTCATGGAGCATGTACATCAGTTAATAGCCCTAGAGATCCACTCTATCATATGGCTTGTATGCCGATAATTTGAACCAGATTCCGCCAATTAAAACGACGAAAGTCCAGACTAGGGCAATCCTACCTTCTGCAGATGAATTTCGATGTACTGGTTAATACTCCCTCTACCATGGGTAACAGGATGGACAAGTCTCCAATCAAACGCACCGATATCCGGGGTGTAAAGCGGCCACTTAAAGCCTAACAATATTTAAGCACATCGGTCCAATAAGAAAAAAAAAAAACACGAAAAAGGCCCAAACTCACGTACCCCGAAACAAAATACCGCGGATGAGGGGAAGTCAACGACACTGCCACGCATTTGTATTTTTGTATGGACATTTCGGTGCAGCCCTGTACCATCAAGAAAAGCGAGAGTTTCTGCGAGCGTTTTTATTGTTTTTCCCTTGTTGCTCCTAATTTTTCTCTGTTCTCATTTCTTTTATCTTTTCATTCGCTTGGTGAATTTCTTATTCTTTCTCTCGTGTCGGGGTGGTATATCAACCCACAGAAATCCGCTCGAGTTCCCATTCCAAGGTCCATTGTTGCACCCAAAGTTTCCCAAACCCAACCAAAATTCCGGTAGTTAGAGCCCGCTCTAGAACGTATCACACTGAGAATTTCGTGGATCGTGAATCGTGAATCGTGCAAATGTCGGAGTCCCACTGACCCGATCCGGAATCTCACCAGTGGAATTCCAATGAAATTAAACTCACATGCAAAGGTGGATGGAATCCTGTGAAGAATAAACTGCAACACATAAATCATGAAAGTCGAAAAAACAAGAGTCACCAGGATCGTTCCGGCGCAAACATATAAACAAGAAAATTAATTTTTTTTTTTAAGAAGCTAACACAAAAATAGAACCTGGGTCTGGGCCTGGGCCTGGGCTCTACATGGTTATACTAACAAAGACTCCCAGGTTATTGTTTCTTGGTTTGTTTGGCGGTTGTGGTCCCCGGGCTCGACTCCGAGGCCGCCCTGCCCGGCCCACCCGCCATTTCGGTCACGTTATCGTTGTGTTATTTATTTCCCGCACACCGCCTCGCAGTTTCTCGCAGTTCCTGGTTCGGCCCGGCTGCAAGCATTCGTGAACAAAGAGAAGGTTTCTGGGAACAAAGAAAAAAGATATTCTTTTTAAAAAAAGCAAGAAAAAAAAAAAAAAAAGGACAACAACGAATTAACCAAAAACGGTCAAAGCCTCCAAAAAAGAAATCAAGAAAAAATAAAAAAAGAAATCAAGAAATACACCTCGCAGACATCGGTCTACAGAAAAAGAAAAGTCCCGTGACATCGTGTTTCTCTGTTGAGTAAGACAACAGCGATAGAGAAAAGATAGATTGAATCGAAGAATCAAGATTCCCCATCAAAAACCCAGTTTATTTCTTATTTCTTGAATTGCCCCGTGCAAACTTACAATGAGGAGTTAGCGTGTTCGCTGCGTCAATGCTAGGAAGACTATTCAAGCTGAAGTCGCTGTTAAACGTTGGTGACGGCGATGGCGACTATTCCGCCACTCCGTCCCCAACCCAGCGAGGCAGCCTGTCTGAAGGCACATCGGGCCCCTTTTCCGCATCACTAAAAGCACCTGGGATTGTAGTTTCGCCCACAAATGTGAATTCGTTTGAGGACTCGTATACGCGTGAGATTCTCTACGGGTCACTGGAGTTGGCGCTCCATCCTCTTCCCTTCAACCCCCGGCGATTTCGCTTGGTGGTGGCGCAGGATGGCGGCAATCTCCGAACAAAACAGGTGCTCTACGACTCTGCCAATGATGCCCTGGTGGCACAACCACCTCCATGGCTCAAGTCTGGTCAATCGGCGGCCTCCACAACGGGCCTGGCCCTCCTGCCAGTGAGCTCCTCAGGCAGCTCATCACCTCCAAAATCTCCATGTTCTCAGAATTCAAGGTTAGCAACGTCGACAAATACCCTCAGGCCAGGTAATCTGCCAAATACCGTTCCCGTGACCAAACAGACCCACAATATCAACGATCTCAACGACTATATGTTTGGTCGTGGGCTCCCGTCAGTGGAGAAACACACGCTGACAAAAATCCACATGCTCCCTCTGCTCAATCTGCTGTCCAGTGGCACGAGCCTGGCGGTTCTTTTGACAAAGGTTTTTCTGATCTCCGACTCGAGTCTCAGTGCTGGCGACACCGCCATCTTGCCGGACTCTGACTGGGTACCTCGTGCCACATTCCCTTCAAAGGAAACCGTCTTTCATATATCGGTTCCCTCCAGCAAAAGTTCACTCTGTGCTCTCGACCTGACTCTACTGCCGAGATCTCTCCTGTTCAGTTCACGCTTTGCAGTCGGTATCGTAATCCCGCTAGAAGATGCCGATGAAACCGTGGAAGAAGTGCTTTCCAGTAACTGGGAGACCCTCTCGCATTACCTCATTGTTCTTCAGAAACTTGTGTCAAAGAAAATCATCATTGCATTAAAGAATTCTTTGGTGTACAACCTGTCCCCTTATATAATCAACAAGCGGATCCTGTTTCCATCCGGTGTACTACAGTCTGAGTCTGAATTTGGCCTTCAGTTACAAAAGCTCGTCAAGCTTGTTCACTACAATGTTAATACCCCAAGATTGGTTAACATCAATGCATTCATGACTTACAGTTTAAACCACATGGACTCAAAATTGAAGACAAACGTGATGAACTGGGCGCTCGAAGTTATTAACTGGCTTGAGTTTAAGGATGGACGAAACTTTTCTCCCCTCAATGCCCAAGGGTCTGCTATCCCACAGATGCACTCTCAAAACTCATATCTTCTGCATAGCAGCTCGAGTGTCACTTCTTGGTATCGATCCAACGAAACGCCTGTCTCGTCAAACACCTTCTTAGCAAGCTTGTTTGCACTTATACTACCACTTCGAGCTCTGCTTTCGGAGAGTCCGTTGCATATAGACCCGGGTCGTCCGTCAGACTCGAAATGCGTCACAAGGGTTGTTGTTATGACTAGCAATTCTTCTGTTGCAAAAAAGTTGATTTTCATCTTAAGTGGACTCATACCAGATGCTAAGTTTTTGGAGCGTCTTGAACAGGATGGCAACAATGGTTCGTATGGGAGATGTGTTAACAATCTGGACCTGAGTGGTGCTGATGGAAGTATATCTCGGAGTGATCGACCTTTGAGCAAAGATAAATTTGCCAATAATCTTGATGGAGGCATTGCGGAGTCCCCGCATGACGGGGGCATAACCTTTACTGCCAAACCAATTCCTGCGAAGCCCATTCCTATACGAGCAAGTACGACTGTTTCTGAATCGCCTTCGGATGATTCTACTTCGGTGTCCGTGTCATCCACAAAAGGTTGGGATGTCCCTCACAAATCGGCCACAAGTTTGTCTCTTAACAGCCATAAGAATCATTTAGATGCCAACAACGTGACGGTTGCTCAACAAATCCCAAATACGAGAAGGGTTTCTGCATCCAACTCCTCGTCCATGGCGTACCTTTCTTCTTCTCTTAACTCGTCTTTATCATCCAGTGCATCGAATTATTCTTTGTCCAGGTTGGGCAGCAGTTTCATGGATAAATGGAGAAATTCTCTTGTTGGTTCTAACAAACTTAACCAAAACTTCATCTCTGAGACCTTTGATGGTGCAATCACGTCTGACACGCTAGGTGCAAGGCCACCATTTACTACTACCAAATCTCCATCGCCGAGCGATGAAATAGATGAACCGATTTGGGAGGATTCTTTCGCTGCAAATTGTACAGGGTCACCCATGAAACAGAAGTTTTCTCGCACGCAGTCGCTTCTTAATCTATTTAATGAGATTCCAAACAAGAAGAACGGTATTTCAACATCCACTTTGGGGGTAGATCGAACACGGACTTCTATTTACGTCCCACCGATGAATAACGAGGGTATTAATGCAGATGAAACCAACCTGAAAATCATTCGAAGAAAGGTGCTGAAAATTATGCTGGGCCAACTAGATTATAGCTCAAAAGATGAGAGAAGGCTCGTGGTTGATCTGATAGAGATGAAAAATCGTTCGATACGCCGTGGCGAATCTTTCAAAACCCTTGACGGATGTTCTACAAATTTTCAACATGACATTGGCCGCGAGAATCAGCTTCACAAAAAGTCATTCTTGCAACATAATGTTGGTTTCGTGGATGAGTTCAGACCCGAGTACACAATTCAATCATGTCCTGTGAATCCTAGGCTTGAGGCGCAAGTGTCGAATGCCATGAAAAATGATTTGTTGTTCTATCAAAATAATTGTGGGTATGAGAAAGTTAAATCAAAGACGGTGTACATTAGCTTGAGGGCGCGTGAAATAAAAGTGATCGAGATGAACGCTGGGAACCAGAAACGGGGATATTTCGGGAAGGGTCATATTCCTTCGGTATCGCCAGCAGCGGTTGCTGAACAGGCTAACTCGTACTTTTCTAGCATGACACCCAATTCGCCCAGCTCACCTTCTTTCAATTCTAACGATCATGGAAACACAGGCCACGATAAGAGAGATGCACAGAATGTGAATAGCTTTCGTACTACGGTGAGGAAGGTTTACACACCCAACAGAAACTCTGGGGATAAGGATGTCATTCAGCAGGTGGAAGCACAGCTAGAGAAGCTAAACGAGGTTGCCTCCCTAATCAATAGTAACGCGGCCGAGTCTGCGGATACCAAGGATCTCTACAATCGCATGCTTTTCAACGCTGTTCGCGAATTAATTTCATGATTTTGGTACAGCTAAGGTTGAACTCGTGGCTGCTTTGTCACAGCGAAGGCAATTTACATGGAGTCTGAAGCGAGTTAAACAAATTTACACTTGGACATGCTCAGACGGTGTGGTGTGGTGTGGAAATACTAATTTGCATATACGTCACAAAGGGAAAGAAAACAATCACAGGTAGCAAGGAGAAGAACCAGAACAAAAACACAAACAAAGAAACAAAAAAAAAAAACTCAAAATAATTCTTGCAAGCTTGACGTTACTTCCATAAATTTTGCATGAAACTGACGAGAAAATCTTTTCTGGCCTGGGTCTGGCCTGTAGCATGCACGCGCGGAGAATCGCGAGCAGCCTAAAAAATATCACGGAAAAATCGAGAAATATCAACCAAAATCAAACGGAATTGTTTCTTCAAAACATCGGAAACCGAAAAAGTCGCCAGCGGGGTCGTCATTGATACACGTTACTCTAGATCGAAAAAGGATTTGGAAATAGTCTATTCTCAGTGTGCAGAGAAAAAGGACCTAAAATCTTGATTTCAAGATAACAGAGGTGAAAAAAATAAACTACACCGCCTATATCTGCCTTACAAACATTGAATATACTCGTGGTATAAAGGTGAGTTGGTTCCAATCATAAAAATAAAGCTGAAGTCTTAGCCATCTTTTTTTGGTTCTTTTCCCGTCTACAACTAAAACTGGGCCCCTTTACGTCCTGGGTATTATATAATAGAATATTTCGTCATGTCAGAAAGAGAAAACACACCTGAGTTGTTCGTGGAGGCCCCTGATAAGACTGCTGAGGCATTAACGACTTTCACCAACATCACTGAATGCACATACCTGGATAAGCACTTGGGCCGGTCTGGCCAGAAGGAAACGATGACGTGCGACTGCCATGAGGATTGGGACGAAGCTTCCGCAAGCAACCTAGCCTGTGGCGAGGATAGTCATTGTATCAATCGGGTCACTTCTGTTGAGTGTGTAAACAAAGGATGTCTTTGTGGCAAAGACTGCCAGAACCAGAGGTTCCAGAAACGGCAGTATAGCAATGTCAAGGTTATCCAGACAGAAAAAAAGGGCTACGGCTTGGTAGCTGAGCAGCGTATTGCAGAGCAACTGTTTATATACGAGTATGTGGGTGAGGTGATCGGGGAGGAGATTTTCCGCCAGAGAATGGTGGAGTACGACACGCGAAAGATCCGTCACTTTTATTTCATGATGCTCACCAAGGATGCCTTCATTGACGCCACCGACAAAGGATGTTTGGCTCGTTTCTGCAACCACTCGTGTCTGCCAAACGCTTATGTTGACAAATGGGTGGTGGGAGACAAGTTGCGGATGGGTATCTTCGCCAAGCGTGCCATCGAAAAGGGCGAGGAAATCACCTTCGACTATAATGTTGATCGGTACGGTGCACAGCTGCAGCCATGTTACTGTGGCTCGGCAAATTGTATAGGCTGGATGGGTGGCAAAACCCAAACGGATGCCGCGCTCTTACTTCCCGATGGTTTATCTGAAGCGCTAGGTGTCACCAAGCAACAAGAAAGGGCATGGTTGAAGCAAAATAAGAAGACTAGAAACCCACAGGACTCAGAGTCTGTTGTCAATGAGGAGTTTGTGAAGTCGATCGAGGTTGTTTCGTTGACCGACACCGATGTGGCACGTGCCATGAGTGCGTTGATGAAGGCCGAAGAGCCCACCATTGTCGAGAAGCTTGTGGAACGGGTGTACATGACTGAGGAGCCCCGGATTAATTCTTTGATTGTGAAATTCCATGGTTATAAGACATTGTCGCGTGTGCTCAAGGAAAACTCCTCCAACGAAGATTTGGTTGTCAGAATCTTACTGACTTTGAAGAAGTGGCCGACTATGACGAGAAACAAGATCGAGCTGTCGCAAATCGAAGATGTAGTCAAGGAAATTGTCCACACTCTGCTGAACTCGGAAGTCCTCGGCTTGGCCAAAGACCTACTTGCAGAATGGAGCAAGTTGGAAATGGCGTACCGTATCCCTAAAAACAACGAGATTTCCAACGGGCACACCGAAGAAAAGAAATCTCATTCGCCAGTTTTGGGTAGAAATCCAAGGTCCGAGCTGCCTAAACACCAGGTGCCTGTGACTGAAGGGGACCACGCTGGTCCTGATGAGGATCTTCCCTTGGGATGGCAAAAGGCGCTTGATAAAAACACAAACACCTACTACTATTATCATAAAGGCTTGGGACTTTCCAGATGGGAGCGTCCAAAATCGGCCGTACCAAAAGGACCTAGGATGGCGGTCACGAAAGAAAAATCCCCTAAAAAAGAGAGACCACCCAAGAAGGAAAACGTTAAACCGGTAAAAGAAAAGACTCCGCGTCAACCCAAGAAATTTGATGAAAAAAATCCCCACAAGTTGCACGAGGAATTTCTACGGAAGGAAAAAGAACAACAATTCAATGGTGTTCTTGAGAAGGAAAAGCTTTTGCAAGAACTTATTGTTAAGTCGCAACAGGAAGCCTTGGAGAAGAAACGTCTCGAGGAGAAAGCTAAACAGGAGCGCATTGCCAAAATTAAAGAGAGGCAAAGAAGACGAGAAGCGGCGGCAATTGCTAATGCCTCTGCAAAGGAAAAGTCTCAAGCATCTGTCTCGCAGTCTCTTTGGACAAACACGCTAGCTCGCTATGTGCCAAATTTAATCAAGAAGCATGAAAGTGACATCGGACACGAAAACATCAAGGGATGTGCCCGAGAATTGGTGAAGGTTTTGGCCTCCAAAGAGTTGAAGAAAGACCCCAAAAGCTCCCCTCCAAAGGAATTGGATGGAGCTAAAATCAAGAAACTTAAAGAGTTTTGCGATATTTGGATGGCGAAATTTTTGGTCAAGTATAACACGAAAAGACCAAAGGCAAATGACCCAGCGGTGATAGAGAATTAATTAGAAGTTTAAAGTGTTCCCTTTTGAAAGGGTTGAACATTTTCCAATCGTCTCCACCCATAATTTATTTTCCTACATGTGCTCGAGACTTCGGATACGCATGGACGTTTAAAAAATCATGCCGTTACACTTGTCTATCAGTCTGTTGTATATGTACGTTCGCTATAAGGGCGCGATACTGCCCGTTGTAATGATGCAAAAAAAAAAGGTTAAAGAATAAGCAACCAATTACTCCTTCTCTAACAACTTTGGCAAGTTCTCGATGCTCTCTGTGCCAAAGATGATCTGGTATGTAGCCTCAAACAACGGGAACTCGTGAGTCTTTTTGACGTTGCTTAACAACTCGTGCACCTCCTTGGAGGTAATGACACCTTGGGAAGATTGTCCGTTCAACAACTTTTTCTCAGCCGTCTCAGCATCGTCGCCTGTCTTGGCCATGTGACGTCCAACCTTCACATTACGGCCACCAGAGCATGTAGTGATGAGGTCAGCGACACCGGCAGATTCTTCGGTAAACGTAGAAGGAACAGACTCGGGGAAAAAGTTTTGAGAAAACTTGATCGTCTCCATTAAACCCACTCTCATAATGGCGGCCTTCGCATTGTCACCCCAGCCGAGGCCTTCAACAAAACCGACAGCCAAAGCAACAACATTCTTCAATGCACCTGCCACGGACACACCAGCAACGTCTTCGATAACATTCACGTGGAAGTAAGGTCTGTGGAAAGCGGCTTTCAATACGGAATGGTCGATGTCTTTACCAGCACCGGCAAAGTCTTTTGGCAAGGTGTAAGCAACGGTGGTCTCTGACCATTTACAACGAGCGACCTCTGGGGCCAAGTTGGCACCCGAAAGCGCACCACATGGAATGCCAAGCTCTTCGGTGATGTATGTGCTCAACAACTTGCAGCCGGTTGGCGTAACCTCCAAGCCTTTGAGACAAGAAATGGCCCTACATCTAGGCTTGAGCTTGCCCTTTAAGTCCTTGGTAATACGACCCAAAAATTGATGGGGCAAGTTGAACACCAACAAGTCGGCATCCTTTGCAACATCGACAATGTTTGAGTTTGCTCTCAAGTTCTCGGGAAGCTTAATTCCTGGCAAATAACGCACATTTTCATGGTCCTGGTTGATGATTTCCGTCAACTTGCGGCCATTCACCTTCTCCTCAAAAACCCACATATCAACGTGGTGTTGGAACAAACGAGGACGCGCAGCAGCGTTTTCAGCCAAGATCTTTGCCACTGTGGTACCCCAGTTTCCAGAGCCGATCACGGCAATTTTGAAGGGAGCTGATGTGTCCATGGAATGAGTCGCTGTGTTTGTTGGCGAGGCGAGAATCTGAGAAACTTGCTGCAATCTTTGGACTGGCGTCGACATTTCGCAGGTTGTAAAATGGTTTGTGTTGTGCTTTTGAGCTATGTGCTTCGCTTCTCCAGTTTTTAAAAAAATATGGTGAGCGATGTATCTAGCGATTTTTTTTTTCTTGCCAAAAGCAATATATGGTCGAGCCACCACGCCGTAATACGTATGAGAAGAGCCTTTATATAACATACGCTTATCGAAGTGCGAGCGAGCGAGTCATCGTCTGAGTCAAGATTTACCGAAGAATAGACGAATGGAACGAGCGAGCGCCGAGTCCGGCCGCACTATCTGCAGTACGCCCGTTTTGGCCCGAGATTTGGGTAAAAGCCGCAGCTCATGTCAGAGGTAGCATGGTCTATTTTGGCACCCAGGTTTCAGGGCGAGAGGAAGTTCTTGGATGACACGTGAAAAGAGTGGCTTTATCTTTTTATTTATCTTTTCAGTTTCTTTTCAAGAAAGCCCCAAAGAAACCAATGGTTCCATTTTGTAATGCGGCACTTTCAGGACGATAAATACCACGCGTTGGAATCGATCCCTGAAACTGGCTAATTCCACTAGTCATGGCGTGCAATGGCTTTGTGGGTGGTTTAAACTTTTTTCTTCTTGTTCATGTTCTTTTTTTTCTAAAATTTATGGTAGTTTCATGGTTTAGAATCTCTGCCATTAAGCGTAGCTATGTGACAGCCCGAAACCTGCAAAGCCTGCAAAATGCGTGGCGCAGCCTGGAATGTTCAGACTAATTTATGTGGTATTATTTGTGTGGCTCATGAAATTCGGGAAAAAAACTTTACTTCCCTTACACTTGAGCTTTAAATAATTGGGCAAACCATGTGTAAAAAAGAGTTGAGGTACTTTTCGGGAAGGGGGTCTCGTGAGGGAAGGAGTTAGGCTAGTTTAGTCTCCACTAAGCGTACTCATGGCTCATCGTCACACGTAGTATATGGGTAGCTAATGTAGATTGAACTGCCCTAAAGGTTTCATTTTGCCAGGATTGTTTGAAGATTGAAATGTCAAAAAACTTTTCCGCAGTAATAAATTCACCTTGTCGTATCTATAAACGAACGTTGCCTGGCCCCAAATTACAGCGCCACTCTGAGCTTACAACACGTGACAGCATCTTGCATCTTGAGGCGGCTTTAATGTGGCAGCCACAAAAGAAAAAAGAGACCGAGAGACGTCGAGGGGGGTGGCACTTATATAAGTAGAGGAAGTGAGGGGTAAATATTTTGGGGGTGGGGTTCATGTTGTTTCCCCGCAGAATCTCTTATTCTTTCTTTCAAAACAAACATTAACTAGTGACAACACTAACAAATATAAAACCTGCAGTGTCTACTTAGTACACCTAGTAGTGATATTCCCACACTTTCAAAAGGATGTTTCTCTGCCCTAGTACCGACCAATGTGAATGGATATATCAACCATCCAGTAACTTTTTCTCTTCCACACCTTCTTCGATTACTAATTCAGGGGATAATGAAGATATTGGAGGGTATCTCCCATTTTTCTCAGCAGAGAAATCGACAAAAGGATCTCTCAGCTTCGCATCAGCATGGTCATTCTCCGTTTGAGTTGTGTCATCTTTTTTCCCTTTTTACTTCTGAAATGCATTTGGTCGCCTTGGACAAAATACACCCGATATACAATAAACCTATCTCTCCAACGCTTTGATTATTGAAGAAAGCGCAATAATTACCCAATTCGTGTCGACAGAGCGGAGGTTCCCAACCCTGCTCGACTTTACACTTCATCACGAAGACTGTACGCACTTTTTCAAGATGTGATATGTATTAATAAATAGGACGTGGTTGGAAGTCACAAGTTTAACTTCTACTAGGCACAGGCAACGTATTGTTTATTACCCCGTGGACAGCAGAAACCCCAGATAAAGAGTGCCCCTTCTGAAATGAAGCTTGTTTGTGAAATAAATAGGGTAGAATTCAGAGTTAATAGTGGAAACGCAGAATCCACTACTTGAGAATTATCAACCACAAGCAACCACACATATTTGACTGACTCACTTGTTTTTGAGGAAGTCTAGATTGCTGTAGTATAATTTCTTATCGGCATTCCTCTTGCAAGTCATTGTGCCCGTGTGACGTTTAAGTGCGTCTCGTCTAGCGAAACCCTTTCCACACTGTTCACAGATATTTGCTGGGATTGACAAGTGTTGCTTTGCATGGCGCTTCAAATCCGAAGAGCGCCGGAACAGCATAGAGCATCCCAGACAAGGGAATTTGCGGCTCGGGAGGACCAGCGTCTGTGAAGCGTGATCGCTAGGTTCAGGACTCTGGGTTTCGGATGTTTTATCCAAGAGAAAATTCCATCCTTCACTCTTCCTACTAGAAGGGTTTGTGTCTGTATCACCAGTGAAGATATTGTTGCTGAGATTTGGAAATTCTTTATAGAAACTCTGGATCATGAGCTGCCCATTTTCGTTGGAGCGAATACTATCTGAATGTTTAATTGGATTTCCATGCGGCGACAGCACATACTGAAGCCGGGCTAGAAGATCTTGAATGGTGGGGTCCACTATTAGATTCGACTCGGTTGATGTGGCCACGAGCGCTTCATGCGCTAGACGAAGAAACCGGGCATCTTCGTCGCTGTCTGGCTCTGCTTGATTTTTGTTTCTGGGTCCTGATTGCTCTTCGGTCTTGATCTGGGGGCCTTGGCCACCTCGCGTATAGCTCACGTTCTGTTCAATTACCACTGGCGAATGTCTTTGCATGTAATTAAATCCATTTGGTGTCGGTATACTTCTTGGCGGAGAGTCGCTACCATACATGGAGAAACTCATTGTAGTATAACAATTCAATGAAGGTGCACAGTTATTGGTCTGATTGAGATGGTTTTTGAATAGGAAAAGGAATCAAGAAAGAAAATCTTAATAATAAAAAAAGAAGAAAAAAAATAGCAGATCTTTAGCCCCTGGCGCTGTGATATGTAAACACAAATTCGGTTGTAGTTGGTGATCAGAAGTCGCTTGAAAACTGTGGCGTTCCAGAAACCTTCTCACGCTAGGATTGCTTCTGACGTACCGGAGTGATGCAATACTTTGTCGTCGTTATCTGCTGCGACTGCAATATGAGGGAGAAACTCCTGACACAAGTTTGTTCTGAATCCCTAATTTTTTGTGCTGTTTTTGGAAAATATATCTCCTCTCAGGCACTATTTTATAATGGCTGATGCAGGTTTGCTTGCTTGACACTTTGATTTTTTCTAAGAAACAGACATACCACGTAAACTGTCCAATTCACCTGTATTATAATAGTTGGTGTGAAAAACGAGAGTTGCGAGAGAGAATTCTATCCTCAGTTGAATGTCAGCACTTTTGCTTTGACGGGTATACTGGGGACCAAAACATGGCAGTGGTAAACGATATATTGATGCCGTTCGGGTTGGTGGATTGCACGTGACATTTTGCAATCGTGCGGCAGAGCCATGGCGCAAAATAGCGCTGGCGAGGCGTGCCGTGAGAGGCATCGACAACGATTTCGGCAGAAAACGCCGTTTTCCCTGCAAGTTCGCCGGGGGTTTCCGGCCCCCGAAAATGAATTGATATACATTTGGATTCTTGTCGTAGCCCGCGTACCTAATCAAAACCAGGACAACTCGTTACATGGAGGGTAAGGCTCGGAATCTTCAATGTGCAACAGCCTTCAATTTAGTGTGCGACAGTGAAATGGCACGTGATGCTAATAATCGAAGAGACAATAAGGAAGAATTACCTTGAATGAAATCGGTGGGCACTGGAGCGCACATCGGGTCCATTATGGTTAACTTTCCTCAACTTGGGTTTCATTTTTCCCTTTCTTGGTATTCCTCTTCCATTTGGTATTCTGTCAATTTCTTCTTCAAGGGGTGGTTGTTCTTCCCTGTTCTCATTCAGAAATACCTCTTGCTACATCTGCAGCATGGTGAAATCTCAAACGCGCAGTGCGCATACAACATGCCGCGGGGTCTTTGCTTAAATGATTTGCGTCGCGCACGACACGCCAGCTATGCTGAGAAGCAGGTAAAGTTTATCTTTTATCCATCATAGTCAGTGAGATTCTAAGCCAACAATGTACACTGATTTACCCGCAAGACCAAAGTCACAAAGGCTTGTGAACAAGAGCAAGGCCGAGAAGCCCTCGCAATATTTCCAGCAATTCAAACGGCGGTCGCAGAATATCACCAACGTTAACGACCTTTTGCCTGGCCTCAATGATATTTCTGATGCGTTCGAGGCTATGCCCATGGAATTGGTCAAATACCTCACGCTCTTGAAGGAAATCGACGCAAAATGCATCAAAACCATTCCTTTGATCAACCATAATATTGATAACTACATCGATAAGCTCCATGTGAAAAAGGAGGAGGCCCCAACGCAGTCCACCAAAATCACCCGTTTGCAGAGAATTCGTAAACAGATCCATGAGGTCATTCCTTGTCTTGAGGAAAAGATGCATGTGACATCCGTTGCAGCAGATGTGATTGCAAAACACATGTATCGGATCAACAATGACTATCGGGTCATCATTGGCAACAACGAGATTCCCGAATCTGTGCGTCTAGGGCCTTTAAACCACCGGGCCTTGATTCTGGACCCTCAAGCCGCAGCAGAGGCAGCAAAAAGTGCCCAATCCCAACGATCTGAGACTCGGAGGGAGGCTTTGGCTGCTCGAAAGGCACACAAGGATGGCGACGACGATGAAGGCTCGAAAAAGCGCAAGAATAAGGAGGCCACTCCTCTCGAAAACACCACCACCAATGGCAACGTGAAGAAGCGCAGAAAGGAAAAAGAGACCGATAAGGTGGTCCCACCAGTGGCCGCTGAAAAGAAAAAGACGGTGTCCAAGCCCAAGAAAGAAAAGGAGAACGAGCCAGCATCAAACTCTGCCAACAATGGCCTGGAGCCCACCTACTGTTATTGTAACCAAATATCCTTTGGCGAGATGGTGGGATGTGATGGCGAAACGTGTGAGCGCGAGTGGTTCCACTTACCGTGTATTGGGTTCAAAAACCCACCAAAGGGTAAATGGTATTGTGATGATTGTCTTGCCAAAATGAAGAAACCAAAGAAACCATGAGTCTATGTGACATATATTATGAATGATGGAGTTCATGAGTGATGAATTCTGAGGCATGGGGTCTTTCTACATTCTTGCACTGCTAAAACATGCCGCAACATTTTGCTTATGAATGAATGAATTAAGACGGCCGCTGATCTCACCAACCATAAACGTGGCAAAATTCTACGTCTCCCCATACTTACGAAAAATCTCGGTTCATTTGCCATTGACTGTTCACACATCATACCAAAAATATTATCAGTGCGGAAAGGAATTGTGAGTTTCCGTTTTCGGCTTTAAACCTCAAATTGCGAAATCTAGATGATCGCCACCAAAGCGAAAAACGGGTATTGGAAGTCCCAGATATACTGTGGAAACAAGGATACACTCGTGCCACGATTAAAAAAATCTGTTTTTGGCTGGCGGGAAAATACTAATATGGAGTTTTCCGAACTCCTCTTTCTATATCCGGAAGGAGGCAGGGGCAGGACAAATATCACAATGGGACAATGAAACAATGGGCGGTAATTTTCCGGCTGGAGGCAGCAGGAGGAGCATTGCGCGCGGCTAGAGCAAAAATGGAAATGGAAATCGAAATGGAAAACTTTGGCACCAATCCGTACATCCGTGCCTCCTGCGCTGATCAGAATGAATGCAAGGATTTACCGCACCTCGACGAACAGTTCTTCTGACAAAACAGCAGAGTCTCTGGATCTAGAATGCCTAAAGAATATAAATTAGTTGTCGTTGGAGGTGGTGGTGTTGGAAAATCTGCCATCACCATTCAATTGATTCAATCTCACTTTGTGGATGAGTACGACCCAACCATCGAAGACTCCTACAGGAAACAATGCGTCGTTGATGGACAGCAAGCTATCTTAGATATCTTGGATACCGCAGGACAAGAAGAGTATCTGGCAATGAGAGAACAGTACATGCGCACTGGTGAAGGTTTCTTGCTTGTTTATGCTATCAATTCTCGCAACTCGTTGGATGAGTTGCTGGTTTTTTATGGACAAATACAAAGGGTAAAGGACTCCGATAACGTGCCTGTGTTGGTCGTGGGTAACAAGTCTGATTTGGAAATTGAAAGGCAAGTTTCGTACGAAGAAGGTTTGGCATTTGCCAAGTCCTTGGGCTGTCCATTTATGGAAGCTTCTGCGAAACAAAGAATCAATGTCGAAGAAGCGTTCTACGGTTTAGTCCGTAGTATCAACAGTAAGGAAGCATCAAATGATGCCACTTTAAATGGCGAATCCATCGATCCGAAAGCACAAACTTCCGCAACAAATCAATTGGCAAATGCTGCAGTATCGACGCCTACAGATGTTGAAGCCGCCAACGGTAGTACTGGGGGTGCTGCACCTGCTGCACCTGCCTCTACTTCTGCCCCTCAAAGATCCTCACAAAAAAACTCTGCTACAGAATCAAAAAGTAAGAGTGGATGTTGTGTTATTGTCTAAACTGGTCACCTTACTGGTCAGTTTGATGGATCACTAAAAGCTCGATGCTTCTTTTGTCACTATAAAAACGATCCTGTTACCTCGCTTCTACCCTTGATAGATTATTTCTCGAGGCAAACAAAAAAAAGCAAGACGTTGTATGAATACTGTTAGATTGTCTATATTTCATGTTGGGTCCTGCCTTTCAATTCCTTCATTTGTCTTTTTAAAAATATGTCAAAACTCAGTTCTTTTTTTTTCCTTCATCTTATCCGTCAAATCTCAACTCGGATTCTTTTGTAGATCAGACTACAAACTTCGTAAAAGAACGATGTCTCAGAGCTTGATTCGAATTTGCTTTGTACACAAACTAATTGATGAAGTGGAAAACAATGAAATGTAATATCAAGCTTGCAAAAATGAAGTCACCAAATGCCCGCTCGGGGCTAATTGTGAAGAAGGTTTTCTCAGCTGGCGCCTCTTTCTCCTCATCTTTGTTGCCATTGCTGTTAGCCTTGCTATCGACAGAAGCATATTGCATTCTCAAACTGACAGTCAAGACAAATTGGCCCACGCATGCGATAAAGCCTCCCAAAAACGCATTGAAGGGGAAATTGCCAACCAAGACAACATAAACAAACTGCAATGCACCTAACGCCACCAAAAAGGTCAAGAAGATATCAATGAGTTTTAAACGTGGGGTCAATGTTTTAAGATAGTTCTCGTACGTGGAGTGGACTGCGTTCACCACATCCGTGTAGCTGTGGGCCAATTTAGTGTTTAACTTAAGAGCTGTTGGTTTCTTCACCGTTTCCGTCTCATCTTTGGATGTACCATTCTTTGCAGCAACTGCAGCAGCGGCTTTCTTAACGACGACGTCCTTTTTGGCCATGGTTGTGTATTGTTGTTTTGAACTTGCCAAGTGTGCTGAGTGGTGAACACGTTGAGGTTTTCAGGTCGAGAGTCGCACTTGTCCAGCTGCAGCCACGCTCAGTAGTGCGTGTATTTTTTTTTCCGGTGCCCCATTCCTAGATGTGCGTAAGCGTCGATTCCCATTCAATATGCTGCAAAAAAAAAAGCATAGTCATTCTAATTATGTATTCCATAAAGATCTATTCTTGTGACATTTGTAGGAGGAAGAACATATTTACTTGACCCATTATACTTGTGAATTAAAAGCTTAAGAGCTTCCCCTGGCTACTGAATTCTGCCATCGTGTGTGCACGAATTGTCCCCCAAGTTCTATTACTTATACACCCTACAAGACCCCACTCAAACGTGAAGCCAATAAAAGGAAAGTCAAGAAAAAAAATAAAGGGCGCTTTTCATTATCAAATTCACCGATACTTGATTGTTTCTCTGGCTCAGGAACTGTATTTAGCTATTTAAGAAAACGCCGTCTTCCCTGAAGCAGAACATGTCTAAAGCAGAAGATAAAAGTTTGCCCGCGACTCACGGTACTGGTCACGTGACGAAGTTCAGTAATATCTTTCGAAATGCCGGCGAGCCAAGTTTTTATTTGGGCAGTGGAAGCATGTCAGCAGCTACTCAAGACGACGTAGAGGTCGATCCTTTGGAAAGCAAGAAGTCTTTGCTTATCCCCAAGGCGCCTAGACTGCGAATAATCCCACCATTAAACTTTTGCCCCGTCGAGAAGCAACTATATCGGTCCGGACAGCCCTCACTCATCAATCAGTCGTTCTTGGAAGAGCTAAATTTGAAGACCATTCTTTGGTTGGCCAGCGAAGAGCCTGTGGAGGACTTTTTAGACTACTGTCTGAACAAAAGCATCAATATTGAATTTGTTGGTCTTATAAATGACTACAATTATACAAATATAAACCCGTGGGATTCATTGGACGAGAGAACAATCAAAAAAGCATTGGAGTTCATTTGCAACAAAGAAAATTATCCATTGCTTGTATGTTGTGGTATGGGAAGACACCGCACAGGTGCGGTTATAGGTTGTTTGCGCCGTCTTCAAGGCTGGAACTTGGCCAGTGTGTCAGAGGAGTATAGACGGTTTTCGGGTGCCCGAGGTGGACGAATTCTTGTTGAATTGCTCATTGAGAGCTTTGATGTGCTGAGTGTAGAAGGCGATCCAAGTAAGCTTCCAGATTTCTTGAAATAGCGCTTTGCCTAAGAAGGAAAGAAAATAATTGAACGTACAAATCTATTTCTTAGATTTGGTAGGCTGTCGGACGATTTGCTCACTATACGGGGTGTTAAACTGCTAGATTTCCTAGTTCAATGAGCAAAACAAACTCATGAAGGCCTCATATCGGAGTTTCTGAGAGATTATTTGCCGGTAGTATCTAGATTGTCGCTTTTTAAGCCCTCGTATACATATCAGGACCATAAGATCGAAAAGGATGTGAAGTTCAGGCTCGATCTTCATGATATGACCTCGACATCATTTATTTGTGAGTCATTGTGTTTACTATGGAACAGAGTCGGATATCCAGTTTTACGATTGAAGGTGTAAGTGAAAAGAATCATTGGATATATCTTAATTTCAAGCATACTTCATTTGCACCTACTCTCAGAGTTACAGAACACCTACTTTTTATATCTTGGAATTTTGCAGTTTACTGAAAAACGGGTAGCACAAGTCGGCGAACAATCTTGTTTTTGGTTGCTTTGTCATTCCTCGAAATCAAACGGTTCCAGGTGTTAATCAACAGAAGACTTGAACCGATGTAACAGGTAGAAATCCCTGGCACAGGATTTCGTCGCACCTTCTCAAACAAGCATGCGACAACGACTATACATCCGTACATCCGGTGGGGTAAGCAAATGGAGGCACGCCTTCCGCATCTGCTAAGGAGGTAACGGTTTTCCCTATTACTCTTCTTCATCCAAGAACCACAAAAAAACAGGCCCATTTAGAGCTTTGTGTTTTACTTGTAAGAACTATTCGTGCAAATTTAAATTCAATCGATAAAAACCTACTGTTTGTGCAAACACTACCCGCAGACTTTTTCCGTATCTAAAATCTGAAACAATGGGAAGGTGCATCACCATTATTACACTCACTGGAGCCACGTCTTTGGGGTTGTTGACTAGTTCCTTGACCTACCAATCCTTGAAAGCGATCCCAGAATTGATCAGACAATTAAACAGCCAAGTTTCCCTTAAAACAGCATCTGCCGAGTCTGTCTTGACCTCTATCAAAACCAACTTGACTGTGGCGAACGCAGTTAATACTGTTTTAGCTGCGCTCTCTACTTGGCTTTTCTCAACAGCTTACAGATATTCCCCTGCTTCTGGTAAGCATCCTTATTTGGTGTATTCTGCTTTGGGTGCTCCATTGGCTCTCGCTGTGTTATACTACAAGGCAGGAACTAAAGCATGTACGATTACAGGACCTTTCAGTCATGGTGAAGGCATTGAGGACATTCTCAAGACGAAGCTTGCTCGCTTTACCAATAAAATTAACAATAAGAAGGCCCCAAATCCAAGAGAACTGAAAGCCCCAGAAACTTCTGGAGATGACGAGCTGTTGGACCACTCGTACATTCACATATCGGAAGACTCGCTGTCCGGAGACTCTTCGCCAGAAACTCCTATCGAAACTACTGAATCCGTGCCTTCGGATATTGAACATGAAGTGGAAGATGCCTTGAACAAGAAGGATCGTGTCAAGGATTTGGAATCAGTAGGCTTTGCTTATTACGTGGCATCGATGGTTGCTGGTGTGGGATTTGCAATCTGCTCTGTCGGCGTGATTGGAGACCAGCTTTTCCTTTGAGCATAGGGCGAAAGAATTACTGTATTGATGAGAATAATCGCCTGAAACAAGAATTATCACGAAAGTGTTAAATGTTATCACCACCTGCATTTGGGAAAAGATGCTTTGTGCTAGTATATTTCACATCATATTCTATCATCATGTCACTTCCATATGAGAAGTTTAGTGGGTCTTGACTGGCGGAGGGTTTGCGGCTTTCTTCCAACAACCAGCTGGATTATCGATTATCTTACTGTGCTGGTTAATTCTTTAGATTGGCCAAGCATTGGTGTTGCATACTTGGCAATCCTTGGGGAAGTTCGAAATCCTCGAACTTTTGAAATCTATTGTTAAATCCTTCTTCTTAATATCAAGTTCTTTGGTGGCTTTTTTAGTAGTGAATGAATGTTGTTTTGGAATTGGGAGTATTCTGAATAAGAATCCAAAGAAAGTAAACTTTTTTATAAATCTTTGACACAGTGAAAGTGACCAACATTGGAATTCCGCAACGAGTGGAAGACCCATTTAATTGTTATTGATGGGCCGTGCTGAATGAGATAGACTCTTATCGTTCGTCGTTATCCGTGAATGCAAATATAATAGCATTTTTTATTGTGTAAGCTTTACAATTTCACGACAAACATACATGGCGACTCAAAGAATAGTTCAGCCTCCGGAGATCATCTATTCTGGAATGCAAAAGGCGTCTGTGAAGCGACTAATTCATGATAAGTCTGGCTGAATGAATAGAAGACAGTACACCACGCGTGGAACTCGCACACTTATTGAATAGACTACTTCTACAATACACGTGACAACGTCTACTGTTACTATCTCCAACTCTGACACTCATTCTCCATGCTTCAAGGCTTTGTTGGATGAATTCAAAGTCTTCATTGTGGAAGAAGGCTCGCATTGGACGTTTGTTGATGAAGGTCCTATTGGTCATTTGATTACGTCTATGAAAGACTTCCCTCAACCGGTTATTGACCCTGATATCGTTGATAATTCACGCCATACAAGCTTAAGTAGGATACTGCCGGAGTGCGTGCTGAGTGGCTCTTCCATTTCTTGCGGAACTTTGCGGACGTTTCAAAGTACCACCAGGTTTATGTTGTCTTGTCTCGCGAAGAGTTTGAGTCCACCCTTCATGGATTGAAAGAAGAGAAGATGCGAACTATCAATGCTATTGAATCGGAGTTCACACGATTGTTCAAAGCACGGATCGGAGGGACACACAAGAAAACTTTATGTAACAAGAAGGACACCAAATAATACTTAGAAAGTGATGCTCTGAGGGAATTCATCACCATGAAGACAAATGCTGCCTTTGCTATTAGACAGAATGAATTGGGTGTGAAAGGCATTCTATGATGCCTTATTTTACTTTCTCGTGGCCTTTGACTACTCCGAAAGAAACATTTGGTCCATCATTAGGGGCTTACTTTTAAAACACTGCCATGAAGATGATCAGATTGATACTCATCTTAAGCATGTGAAGAAAAATGAGGATACTAAGAGACCTCTTGTTAAAGGAAACACCTCTCTTGTCAAAGCCCTTAACAGAGGATGACTTCTAAGAAGAAAAAGGGAAAGACACCCAATGGTAAGAAGAATGACTCTTTTAAAAACCACGACCTCTGAATCTGGCTCCAGCAAGAGCAGAAGGACTGATGACAATCAGAATGATAATAGTCGTCGTCCGAAGAATAACGATCGGAAAGAAAACGATCGTAGCGACCGCAGAAACAATGGTCGTGATCGCGGTTGTCGTGAGTGTGGCAGTCGTTACTCGGGTGGCAGACAACAGGATTCTAAAACTGAGGAGAAGAAAGAAAAGCCTTCTACTCCAGAGGTAGCTGATGATCAGGATGAGCCTTTTAGAAACTTCCCAGTAGTACCAGTAGAAGGAAAGAAAACTTCTAGAGCCTATCTGGTATCCAATAGCAAGGACTAAGATAGTGCAATAAGTATGTTAGAAGACTGTAGGGAATACACGTCAGACTGTTATACCCGCTGGAGGTTTATGTGGGACTCAGGTGGTGCCACACACATTATTGGAAATGAATCTCTATTAAGACTGAAGAAACCGAGAAGTCGTCGCTTCCGTACGTTAAACTCAAAGTTTGAACATTTGGCAAAATAGAGAATGGAAACCTTTCTGAAATCAATTGGAGCTTCTTGGTTTTTTCAATCAGGGCATGTGTCTTCGATTGCAAGATGAGAAACAAGATCTTGTTATATTTTTGATCAGCATGGGCTTGGATTTGTCGTTTATTAAATTTCACTTCTTTAAATATGGCTTCTATCACGTAGCCGAAACTGGATTCATTTTCTGGATGTAATGATCCAGGTCCATCAAGCATGGAAATGCTTCTACAAATGCTCCAGCTATGGTATTATTTCCTAAGCAGGACTTCGTGTGGCTTAAATTTATCGAGGCAAAGTGCTTTTTAAACATACTTGGGTGGTCGGCCTCCAAATATACCGTGAAGAAGGCTTCAGTTTACAAACATTTCGGTATTGTTTTGAAGTAAGGTGATTAGCCAAGTAGATGACAGTTTTCTCAAATCTGACTCTCTGTCGGGTGTTGAATTTCGTTTCTCAAGAGATCTCTTATCTGGGGTCTTCTAAATTAATCTAGAATACATTGCTACTTGAGTATCTGGTCATGAAAGCAGATTTTATAAAGTCTGAATGACGGGCATTTTCGTGAAGGACATTTTGGGCCATAGTCGTGTACCAGGCTAAAATGCCCATCGGGTTGAATCAATCTCATTTGACTTGGTATAGGAGAGATTTTGGGTCGAACTTGATAAATCAGGGTTAGAAATGTTTAATGTTTTGAACTTTATCATATCATTGTGATGGGCAGCGCTTCAATGACACCTGGTATATGGCAACTGGCGACAAAATCGCTGTATACACACAGATATCGTTGTAGCCGTATTTGGAGATCTTCCTGTAATTGGTGGAAGACAAAACGTCACTTATAATAAAGTCGATGAGCATAACCCATGGATCAATTAATAAAAGCGGTGAAATGATTACAAATCATGGATGCAGTCATATTGCGGCTATAAAAAAATTGGAAAATAATCACTGAGAACTGTGAGGAATCGAATAGGGCTATTGTAGATAGTATTTCTGAACCAGTCTCAATATTCATTGGAAATTGTAAAATTTAAATTCAGGTTTGTCCTGGACATGAACTTCGGAATCTATGTAGAACCCATTTGTTGAAAACGGCAACTCTTTTGTGTCTAAAGGTGTATTTAATTGGTGTTTTACCTTATTATACTGAAGCTTCAAATAGAAGGAATTTATTATGAGGTTGTGTGAGCATCGTGGAGTCTACGGAATGAGACAGGAGCATTTATTCTCCAATGCTCAAATTCTCACCTTAAGTGAAGGAGAGTTCCTCACTATCCTCGCTGTTTTTCTATCTCGTATACTCAGTTGGACTAACTATGACATTTCAACTGGAGAGTCTCGTTGATTTCTTGGAAATATATGATAATTGGCGACCAGTGCCGGCGGTCGGTGTATCTGCGAGCATCCAACAGACGAGATCAGCTAGAGGACTAGCTTAACTTAGTACTAGAATACAATACACATAGGTGGATGTGGGTCCCCTCCAGCCTTAGGCTGGTGGGTCAGAATCACCTCTCAATTATGTTATTGTAGCAAATCCCCGGACAAGGCATCCTATTCTACCAAGAACCCAATTAAAAAAGGGTAGTTAATTACTCCCAGATGAAGATTAAGTTAAAGAAGGTATCTTCACTCAGATGTTAAGGTAAGTCGCCCATCATTCCCAATTCTACCCGGCACTTAATTTAGTATCCTGAATGAAAAGGGACTTGAGATATGATCATTTTTAATTCATGGTAGTGAAGAAACATTAATGTCAAGGATACAAAATTTGCTAATTTTGACTTTTCCCGAAGGAATTGATCGTGAAAATGGAAAATTTGGTCAAATTGTCCTTCATTCTGACAAATCTTCCACCCTTACGTTATTCATGATAAAGCTAATAATTATTTACAGAGTCTATCGCTATAGAAAGAAATATCGTCATAAACCGATCGCGCGATGTGCGCACCGATGTAACAAAGACATGATTTAATAAAAGAGTAAGGACTAATAACCAAAGGGTCTTTCACCCGAAAGTGACTCCATTATCCAGTTTTTATTCCCATTATGGAGTCATCACTCTTTATCCCCTTCACTGATGGCAGCCTGCCTAACGACATAATAAACAGCCTGCAGTCAAGAAGACTTTGAATTTTCGAGTAAACAAAAAAAAGCTTCTCAGGACTTCCGCGATCCGCGCGGTATGGAGGACGGCTGCAACGATCATTTTGCACCCAGCCCCTGAGGAAGAAAGGGAGACAACGAGTGAAAAGGGCGAAAACTAGTATCAACCTCCAGAAAGAAAGTAACGGATTATGTAGGTAAATTATACTTTATTAGTTTTATTTTCCATTGAATTTTTTATATTTCAGATATAAAAATACTTAGGTGTTATCAAGAATCTAGCCATGGAGATAATTAAAAGGGAACAGTAAATAAAAAGGGATGTTGTCCCAGTGAACATTATAAAAACCGTCGCACACCAAAACTTCTCGTGGGCGCAGCACCGTACTTTCTGGAAAAAATAAGAAAAAAAAAGGCATCAACGAAACCATCCCCAGCAGAATACTTCTTCTACAAGAGGAGACAACGAGTGCTTAAGCATGATAAAGTCGGTAGCATAATGTAAGAGAAAGGCAATATATAAACCCCAGGGATCCCCCGGGAAAAACAGAATCACCATATCCTATACCCCACAAATACCCCAAAGTTTGTTTCAAGAAAACCATCTCGATGAACTTTTTGACTGACTTTGACCACGCGGACTCCCACCTCGGAAGTCTGCAATTGACATTTATGGCCACTACCCCCGAGCAAGAACCCCGCAGCTTTTCCGAAGAATGCTTGGATTTCATGGCTTTTGGTGACACCCCCAATGAATATGACACTTACATGGAGAATTGGCAGTTCCGGGAACCAGAACCTGAGAAGAGCGGTTCCTCTTCAGACCGAGTCCTCGCTGATGCTGCTGTGCCTACCATTGACATAGTTTTGGAAGATGCAGAAGACTCCAACCCAACTGTGTTTGAACAGCCAGTGCTTTCTCCAGAGGTAACTGATGAAAACTTATTTGACTTTTTGGCGACCGAGTTTCCAGACTTGTTTGCCAACAAGAATGAGAGTTCAGCGGAAGTTTTGGAGACTGAGCACCCAGAAAGTTTTACCGAAGGGGTTTCCAATACCCAAGGCCAACTCCTGGCTAAGGCTTTGGCCCCACTGACTTCAGTGCAAACAAACTCTAGCTCTGTTCAAATTATGTCCCCATCTGTTTCAATAGGCAACGACCTGGAATCCTTTTCGACTTTTGCAGATAATGCAATCAGCGAATTGAAATCTTTCACGGCTTCACCAAAGCTTACCCACACCCTGCAATGTGCAACCCAGGAATCTCCCGAACATGATGCAGAACTCCTCTATTCGATTTCAGTACTTGCAGATGTAATTGATTTTGATTCGCTTATTGAAAGAGAGGTTTACGCCGATTCAGGAGACAATGATGTGTTTGAAAATACTCATAGATTGTTCCCAACCAATTTCGTGCATTCTAATTTTCCTGACACAAACATCGACACATTCAATAGATCTACTAATGTGAGCTCGAGGGTTGAAACAAATGTTCTCGCTATGGAGCAGCTTGGGTTGGAAGACGACCAGAGTTCGCCATTGGAGTATTTCGAAAATGAGGGCCTCTACATGGACCACTCTCAGCTCCAGATCGACCAGATAGATTTGGGAGCTTACCCAGCCGAAACTTCTTTACATGACCAATTGCTGATGATGTATGATACCTCATATGAGGATGCTGCACAGACCTTACCCACCAATAACTTTGAAATGTACGAGACTTCTCACATGGGATACTCATCTCACTCTTACGAATCTTCATATACGTACACCAACAATACCAGGACTCTTGACACATCAACATTTTCCAGACCCACGGCAGAGCTCAGCAACGCTCCTCTTTCTTCTGAACAACAGGTGCAGGTCGCCCTTGAAGCCAGAAAAGCCATTGTCAATTTGAGCAAGGACGAATATAAGAAAGCTGCTGCAAAAAACAGTTTTTTGGGATCCCCAGAAAATGGCGCAAAATTTGACAAGTTTAAAGTCGGAAAGCCCGACAAGCCTAAGCTGTCCGAGAAGAAAAGGAAGGAGTTCGACTATTCAAAAGTACATGTCCCACATACCGTGGTTCTCGCACCCCATCTTCAGAATACGGCAAGAAATTCACATCTTGACGACGGGATGCACCATTCCAACTTGATGAGTCTGAATGGCGAAGCATAAGGGCTGATTAAACGCACCAGATACCATAGAGGCAACCTTGATGCTCTTCATAATTTGTATCCACATGTGATGTACGAGAAAACCCCTCTTTTTGACATCAATCGCCCATACCAACAGGAAGTTACCCGCGTGAAGTTGGATCCCCGCACTTTTAATACCATCAATCCCACCAGAAGTGCTCTCTGTCCATACTGTGAGGATATTAACTTTTAGAGCTCAAAAACTCTTGCTACTCACAACACATGAGTCACCTGCATGGGATTCACACTGATGGGTATTTGACACCCAACCCTCTCTATCCTGCTCAGTGCGAAGTGACCAAGAAGAAAGGCCCCGAATCCACGATGGTGCTTTTTGCCCCGCATGTTATCAAGTGGTGGAGATAGGTTGTTGGGCCTCCACAGTGGAGAAGAACCCATATTCCAACTATTTGAGACATTTCAAGGAGGAGCACAGAACCGACAGCGAGAGCGATTCATACTTTAAGTCTTCTAAGGTAGTGGATATCCAATTGGGGGGTTCCTGGGGGTTCTTAGAGAGACTTTAAAATTTCCCAAGAGCTCATTGTTTGAGTTTTCACACACCACTAGACTTTATATACTGTATTTCTGTTTTATAAATATTTTTATTGATATTTGGGGGCGTTTTTTCCTTAATTATCATGGTAAGCTTCTTTGAAGTGTCATCATTCCCCATGGATATACCATACACACTGTTTCTTATACTTTATGACATCCAGATGATTCTAGGCAGGCAACCACCCAGACATGGGCGTCAAATATCCCAGTTATGTTATTGATTCTTCGGAAACTTCATCTATTGCTGTTTTTCATTTTCCATCACTAGAAGTTTTCCCATTACGTTACTTTCTCTCTTATCCGTAATTATGTTGAATAATCGTTTGAACAACCCTGAAACTTGTTTATATCTCCAGATACCCATCCTTTGAATTCTTAAAATTCTCGATTTTCAGATTTGAATTTCCAACTAAGGTCTCAAGATCTTCATTGATTTGTTGTAGGGAGTACTTTACCGGCGTGATCAATTCTAGTAACGGGTATTTCTCATTCGGGAGTACACCGGTGGGCTCAAGAATAGACTTCTAATCATCTTCATCATACTTTTTCTAAATCTAATGATCAGATACCAGAAACACAAAGCACGTTTTCAACGACTTGAAAATTTTAAGGGCACAATACAATTCAGTAGCTGAGAAATCCTTATTACAAAAACTTTACACTTCTTCATTACTTCGATATATACCGCAATCAATAAAATGGCCTACCATGGGACTTTTTTTTGTGACGCAAATCCAAAATACTCTTAATCAAGAAGAATAATTGTAAGGATTTAAAAAATTCAAATTCGCTAAATGTGAGTGATTCAAAAACAAGACTTCACCTTGTGTAATGCTAGAAACAATCAAAGCAGGAATATTTAGCGTAATCTCCCTAAATCAAAGAAGAATCGCTTGTGTTAGAAACTAAACTGGTAGAAATTTTACCAGTACCTTTGAATCTGATAATACTGTTTTGATCAATGGTTTAATGAGAGACCTCAAAATTAAGACTTCCCCATATACTGTGAAACAGTTTCTAATTTTCTAGATAGCAAAATAATCGTCTAATGATTGCAGTTTCCGCTCCATATACTAAGACAGAATTTTTACGCGCTCGGGAAAGGCTTCGAGAGTATCTAGAAATCTTTCTGAGTAAATCCCGGGGGATGTTAGGGCTACCAAATACAAAACTCGAAACATAATATGGAGAAGTGAAAGTGATGGCCTTGCGAGACCGCGTGCTTTCCGTTATACTGTACAGTTCAACCTCACAAAAAAAGTGCCAGTCTTGGGGTCCGCACAAAACTTTCCAAAGTTCAAAAACCCAGACAAGAAATTAATGGCCTAGAGAAATATGTGGTGCTAAGAAAATGATTATTAAATAAACTGCTCAAAATCCACGTAGGCATTAATAAGTTGGGCGCGCCGTGAAAGAAAGACTGCGCCGTGAGGATTTTGCACCTGCAACACGAGAAAGCCCAGGCGAACAGATGCAGAACATACAGAAAAGGCATGCCCAATAGCAAATTGTATGTGCTTTAATCAAGTTAATACACGAGAAAAGAAAGAGCACATAATTGTGAAGAATGTGTAACTGAAGAATAACTGAACATATATATGAACGTATAAAGTGGGCCCAGCACACTGTGTATTCGAACCGGGCCACGGAAAATAATTAACGGGGGTGCCGCCGACCTCAATTCCAAACAGTTTCATTTTCTAGAATATGAAATAATATGCGCATAGTAAACATACACGGTGGACTTAAAAATCTATTAACTATAAAGCCACATGATCTCTCCCACAAAAAACAAAAGCTGCCTGACAAGAGGAAAGTATACCAAACCAAGAAGAAATCATGACCATGCCTTCCATCCCAACGCCTTCCATGTCGACGATTGAAATGCCTACGCCTGAAACGCCCACGCCTTACATCCCTACACCCGAGGAGTACCTCGAGGTCGCGGATTTGCCAAAATTTATTGCTTGTATCAAGGAATGGGGTCGGTTGGACAATAAAGTACCCTTTAGAACCTTCCGAGACAAAATGATTGCCCACCCGTGGTATTTACCATATTACGGTGGAACATTATATCGCAATATTCTTGAAAAGAAATATAAACGACCTGAAGGAAAACAAACAATACCAGCACCTACCTATAAAGAGTTGATGGAAAAATAATTATGTTTATTCATCACGTTATTCTCTGGTTTGGCTGGAGCTTTCTCCTCAAGTCGACATTACCGTCGCTGCCTCTACTAGTTTTGAGGCATTCATAGCCACTTTCTCCAAATTTATATAGATAATAAAATTTCATTTTTTTTTTAGTTGAACTCAAAATGTGAGAATTAGAAAAGTGCTCATTTTTTCCAATAAGGATTCCCTGCTAAGTTCCCAGTAATTATTGAGAAACGATCTGGGTCTCTTAAGTTGAGGGGCGTTGATGTGTATTGAGATTTTCTTAAAATAGCTTGCGCCCTAAAACCTAGGTTCCGGCGGAGGCGCCCCTTAGAGCTCTCATGTGGCTTCTACTAGGATGGCCATGAAGGCTTATGGCTACGTCGTAACACTGTGGGCTTTACAAACAGCACATACATCACCGATTGATATATCTATTCGGTCGTGAGGAATTCATTTACCGCTCTCGAGCTAGAAAAAATTCTCCTCAAACGAACCATCTGCTTTGAAGCTAGTGATCTCATTGTTCTTCTTGATGTAATATTTTGAGAGGATTAGAACTTATATTTGATATCAATCTAATTAATTTCAAGTACCGAAAGGGCACCTTAAGTAACCCTAATCTATAGCTCTATAACCATATAATAAGTTAGCGATATAATCTGTAAGCCAAAAAAAAATTGTAGCACATCCGCCACTCGATTTAGAAGGCAGGCAATTCCCGAGCTAAATGGATTTTTCAATCTCACTTACTCCCTCACGGCTCTTGGCTTAAGCAACATAGTGAGATCTTTTATGTTGATCGGGATCCCAGCAACATGATATTCACTGAGATGAGGGAGCTTTTCACGCGCACTAAGATAATATCAGACTTCTAATAAATCGAAAAACATTTTTCTGTGGTTCATGACGGTATTCAAGGATACCTCGGTAACAACTAGGTGATATTCAGGAACTTGAAACTAGTGGGATATTTCATTCTTGCAAAAAAGGAATCATTGCAATCTTCAAGAAACACATTTTGTAGTGCCTCACTACTATTGGTTTCCCAATCGATTGGATGGAAAGATCCAAATACAAGCTTGAGTTTCTCGAGGTATTGATGGTGTGCAATAACTGTTTGCTTCACCTTTTGCAATTCAAGTTGGACTTCCAGATATTGGTCTGAATCAATAGCCAATTCTGGTACAAGTGATTGACCTATCAGAATGTGTAGCTGATAAAGGTGTTCGGGGATATTCTCTCGCAAAATCCTATTAAGCGCATCGAACTCGCATCTATAACACAGACCTCTATGCTTAATAGAAAGATAACGGAGTTTAGGCGCGTCTTTTGTGATCTTATCCAACCAAGTATGAACACCAGCCCCCATGGTGTATCTCATGAAATGAACTCACATGCCGGGTGTATGTAATTTCAAGAGAAGCCAAACAGCTGACATCCAAAGCCCGATACAGAAGATCAATGGCTTCCAGATGGGTGTCATAAAACTCACCTTCGAGAAAGAAGGCGTTGAGAGACAAATTAATTCCATGTTCTTTGAAAGCGAGAAAGAACAGTAACCAGTTTGGTTGCTTATTATACGCAAACCCTGCATTTGATCCGCCTTCATTTGATGCCTCATCGATATTCGATTCGAGATCCCTCCTTATTTTTCCTTGATATCAGCTTTATTTTTCCTTGATATTAGCTTTTTCTTCAAAAAATACTTTGGTTTCAAAATTTAATAATGGAAATCTTTGTTTCCCCATTAAAACGAGAAAAAAACCTTCTTTTACTTCCCAAAATTGTATAGTTTTAAAGAAATATTACATCGAAAATAAAGGCTGAAAAATCTATATATGTCGCGAATGTTTACAAAAAGGAAAAGTACTAAATATCAAGAAAGAAAAATCTGGTATCACCGACTCTTTTGATATTATTTTTCTATCCATCTGGGAATTCCGAAGGAACTAAACTAATAGAAAGTAGTAACGTAAAGTTGAATGCGCCTGGGAGCCAACTGCCAAGCGCGAGCAACCTGAGATCTCTCTCTATGCAAGCCCTTGGATACAACCATTGAATCAAAGAAAAAAAAAAAAAGTACATGGATTAGAAACTATTTCAAAAAAATTAATAAAACAATGAATGCCAGGTTTTTAGAAATGAGGCCTTTTTGGTGACGTCATAACGTGAACCATATTAACCAATTATATTTTCTTGTAAGGTATATAAGGAAACACATCATTCATGGTGCCTCGGAGCTCACCTCCTTGCACCTGTATCTGGCCCATCACGTTGAGTTGTGGTTGCGGTGACCTCATAATGCCAAGCCATCGTTATATTGATTCTTCAAGACTTTGAAGAAAATAGTTTCAATGATGGATTCTTCTTTCTGCCGTTGGGTGGCTAGAACATAAAGCATAAAAGAGCAGATTAAATTAAAAGTAAAGGAATAAATAGATAAATCAATAGCAGAGAGAGGCAACTACGAATTGCATTTAAGTAGTCTTCCTCGGTTCTGGGTGGCAGGCTCTGCCGGCTGAATCGCGCACATAACTCCGCGAGGCCTGACAATATAAAGCGCACAGCTCCCCCATCATAACTACCATTCTAATAAAAGCATAGCCTCAATAATTTAAACAAATACAATGTCTTTTTACGAGCTCAAACCTAAAGATGCTAAAGGAAAGGAGTTCCCTTTCGCCGAATTGAAGGGAAAAGTTGTTGTCATTGTCAACGTTGCCTCTAAGTGTGGCTTCACTCCTCAATACAAGGAGCTTGAGGAATTGAACAAGAAATACGCCGACAAGGATGTCCAAATCATTGGTTTCCCATGTAATCAATTTGGTAGCCAAGAGCCAGGAAGTGCCGACGAAATTGCTTCGTTTTGCTCTTTGAACTATGGCGTTACCTTCCCAGTCTTGGGCAAGGTTGAAGTCAACGGAGACAACGCTGACCCCGTTTACAAGTTCTTGAAGAGCCAGAAGTCTGGTCTTTTGGGTCTCAACAGAATCAAGTGGAACTTCGAGAAGTTTTTGATCAACAAGAAGGGTGAGGTTGTCGAGAGATATTCCTCTTTAACCAAGCCTTCTACATTGGCTTCTAAGATCGACGAGTTGCTTAAGTAAGCAGCTTCTGAAAAGCGAATGGGTCCCAACCACCTATTTGGGATATTATGTACCATGGTAATGTTTAATTGGACTCGGTGATTTCGAGATTTGTTAGCGGGCATCGAAATCAACCCCCTTGTATTTATTTTAATCAAAGTCAAACAATTGAAAAAAAAAATATCGGGATGTATTTTTAACTGTAAACATAAATAAGAGGTGTAAGCATCCACTTGATTAGCTCACTAAATACTAAGGTCGATTTTCTTTTCGTGAAAGTAAAAGTCTTGGAGGACTACAAACCTAGCGCCTTCCAATGCGTATTCATGTTAGTTCTGAAAAGACCAACGAACCATATTCCCACCTATTTTTTCATGAATCTTGTTTCAAGCTCTACTTTCGAGCTCCTTAGTGAGAGTTCACCTTCAAGATAAGAGGCAGAGCTCCCACTGAATGGAGTAACTCCAGAATCATGTTGGTTTTCTTGATATCACTTTGGTGCGAAATTTGTCACCAACACTTTACGAAGATCGCTGAGGTATATTGACTTCCACATAATGCAAGTGTCCCCCGAGATTACGATTTCAGCTTCTTCCATCTGAAGAGCTTGATCTTAGGCAGCCAAAGACCACGGATTATTTATTTTCATCGGTAAAACCTTATTACTTACATCAACCATGTTATCCACAATATGGAAATCAGCAGCAATTATTTATACTGTACAGTGCTTATGAAATATGCTCCAACATAGAAGCACTAAAATACAATTTAACAAATACTACTCTGTAAAATTTTGCGTTTAGTATTCAGAAAATTTGGACCATGCTATATGATGAATCAAAAAGATGAAACACTCCAAAATCGATGTTTAGGCTTTCAAATATCAGAGTGAACTTGCTTATTAATGGTCTGCTGGATTGTCTTAAAGTTTGATCACTCAATTTCGCGCCATAATACCTGTACATCCTGACTTTCGAATCAAGAAGCTAGGGACGAAAATATTTTTTACCTTGACTTTTCTTGAGAACTTGAATGATTTAGAAGAAATCTCCCTTTGGATTTATCTAGCCAGCTAAAAAATTCCCATCCTAGCTGTGTGTTTAAAAAATTAATAATCACTGGTGAATCAAGCGAGTTGGTCTGAAATCTTACCAGAAATATGTACATAGTAGTCTGTCACTCACTCGCAAATACTAATTTGATCTTCAATGAGATCAGTCTGGTCGTGATCTTTAAGTGCTGTATTTGGTTTATATTCTACTCTCGAAATTTGTTCAAAAAGAAAAAGAATAATTCGACTAGTATTTTGAGTGCATACATGGCAGACGCATCTATTTAATCGTACACGTTTGAAGAGGCTTCGCTTTGCAAGACAAGAGAAAAACATTCCTAGTGCGGATTGGTTTTGACGAATTTGGAAAGCCGAAAAAGGAAATTTTAGCCACTGCGCATCAGCGTGTCGGTTATGCGAGCCTCAAATTCCCCGATACGATACGCCTTTCCTGTTTACGATCGCATCTATTGCTTGCTCGGTTGCTCTACAATACAAAATCGGCAATAGGCCAAAAGAGACAGCAAGTAAAGCAACCTTTTACGAAAAAGCCCAATGAAGACAAAGCATGTGAATACTACCTTGCTGGAATAAAAGAAAAAAAAAATCGTTCTTATCGTCAATATTGCCTATCGAAAAGGAGGGTGATTTAGAGCCAAGAACCGGAATTTCTAGACTTTTTGATAAAAAGAAACTTGAATTTAGTGAGGTCCCCGCCTTCATTTGCATTCCAAGCTAATTCTTAAAAACGATGTGTTGGTGTACCAGACTTTCTACCAAATAAGGAGCATTTTCTAATTATTCTGTTGTAGGTTGCCTCCATGACCGGAATGCAAATACAGTCCACGTGGTCATTCTTACTGGCACTGGCATGTGGTGCATACATTCCTCGCTACTTTTCACGCGCAATTAAGATTTTTTGGTACGCTTTGGTAGCGCGGAGAACGGCCGTCTGTCGAAAAATGCAGAACCCAAAATTCGGCTAGATCCAGCAAAATTTGCAGCGCGCGTGTGGTCGTGATAATTCTCTGCAAATTAAGATCCGCAAATTAAATGCCTAAAAATTAAAAAAAAACTATGTGAGACGAAATGTTGGTGAATTTTTAATAAAGAAGTCAGCCAAAAAAAAAGAAAAATCTTAGAAAGGGATGGAATAAAATTATGAGGACCTTCCGACTGGTGATGTCAACGTCTGCTGGCACGGTTACTAGAGAGCTACGCTATTTCACCCCCTTGATATTCATCTTTGATGCATGTGAGTCACCGAATATATTGTTGAAATGAGCGTGGATGATATCTGTGTATGTGTTTTATGACTCGGGTCTCCAATACATTGAAAAGGAGTATGCGATGATTGTTCTCCTACATGATCAAAACCACCTCGTCAATGTACATAGCTTAGAAAAAGAAAGTTAAATGGAGAAGTTTCACAATACTAACCGGTTTACTCACCTCCAAGTCATATTTTGCAGCCTAAATTCTTTTCCAGGCTTAATCACACCTTAAATTTTTCTCCTGAAGCAAATTACGGACATCTTCCAACACTCTCTTCTTCGGCCGTTCATACAATTGATTCATAGTAATCCGCTCAATGATTCGGTATTCCTCTAAAATTTTGCCAAAATCATCACGTGTGAGCTTCTCGTCTTTGTGAATCATCTTCAACCCTTCTTCGACGATCTTGATGAGCTTTTTCATTTTCTTGTGAAAGTACTTGTCATTAGATAGCCAGGCTTGCCCCCATTTCTTTTCCCGCATACTAAAGGAGTATGTGCTGTCTGTCAGCACATACCACTTCTTGAGGAGGATAGGGACCGTGTCAATACATCTGCCCATATCAATGTCATCTGGTGTTGGTAGCAAAGGCATCTGCAGAAGCATGCGCAGTTCCATATCCTCCTCAGGAGATTCTGGAGGGGGAGGCTCTGTGACTGTGGAAATCAGCCCTTCAAAATCAAAACTAGTATTGCAATCAGAAAAAGAATCGGTATTGTTAGATAGTGGTATCCCAGTCAATGTCCGTATCATAATCAATTGATCCCGTATCATCTGCTTCATCTCTAGTTGATTCTTTAACATCTGTTTCATCAACAATTGATTCTTTGTGATCTCTGCCTCCATTCTCTTGAGCCTGTTATCCTGTTTTTCTGCACCAGTTGCTAGGGAGCCGAACACACTTTCAAGATATCTCTGATCTTGAATTTGGCGAGTTTCTTGTGACATTCTTAATTCATTGAATGACAGAGTCATTGAAGAAATTTGGTCGTTGACGCGCGTACCGAGCAGTATGACTTCCTGTGAAACTTTATTAAAGCCTTGATCTAGTCCCTGCTTGATGTTCCGAAGTTCCGCTTGAATTGCATCTGAAAGCTTTTGAACGTCCTCCAGCGAATCATAAAAGAGTGTTGTCTCTTCTGCTTTCAACTTATTTGAAATCATATTCCGGAATTGAAGGAACAGGCTTGTTTGAAACATAGGGTGCGTCCAGTAAAAACTGTCTGGATATCTAATCAGCAACACGGCAGCATCTTGAGCTATGATAATCCTAAATCTCTTTAGCATTTTGATAAAGCAGACAATCTGATCATCTCGTTCGTGCCATTTTTTTGCTTCTTGATCGGTTCTCGCGTTAATCTTTTCTTCCTCCTTCTCCAACCAGGGAAATATCTGCTTTTGTACATCAAGCGGGACCTCAACATCCCGAGCGATGTGATAGCGCTCGTCTAACATAAATCCTGCCAGCACGTGCATGAAATCGAACGAAAGTGGCATGTCATATGTGAGATCAAAAACCTCCCTTGCCCAACCACCTGCAAGAGCGACTGCAGCTCTTGATACCCCGTGTGCTTGAGCTAACTGAGAACCTGCTTTCCTACCATAATGAGCATATTTGGAAGATTTCAAGCCGACGTAATTTAAAGCCATAGAGGCCAAGGCGTGCTGTTTGTCATAGGAAATCGCTTTGTTATCTTCAGAGTTTTTGCTATTGGTAAAAATGGCTTTCAAATTATACCAGTTTGATTTGTCCAAAAAATTTGGAAACTTATCACCGCAATTCGGCGCGTGAAGAAAGTCAAAATCAAACCGATACCAGAGTGAGAACGCCAACGTATTCACGATGCACAGTTCAGGCTCTTTATGCCGAATCACACCTGCGTAAGTTGTACGACTTCCTGCGCCCTGTGTTTTTCCTTGGGTGAGTCTGAGTAACAATACGGGGATGGTTCCTCGACCTGTTTCTTCATCCACATACATCATATCAGCCCACTCGAGCTTGCGCTTATTGCCGCCTCGAAGTAGGCCAGAATGACCCAAATTCATATCAGTCCTGGAATTCACATGATCATAAATTGAGTTTTTTCTTTTAGCACCCGTTAATTCAGATATGTCCGGCTGAATCAACTTTACATTCATTTCAACAAATTGTTTCAATGTGTATCTGCTGTCATATTGCTCGGGAGTCATCCTATTGTGGTATTCTTTTGCCACGTGTTCCGTATAATCCTTTAACCTCTTTTTGATAAACCGCTTCAAACGGTCCATATTAGGAACTTTCTCCTTGATTTCCTCGAGTTGCCTTTTTTTATCTGGATCTGAGCATCTCTCCGCCTTATACGTGCAAAGGCACCTATGTAGCATGCCCGCAGCATTTTTAAATGCTTTGATCGTCATATCCCTGCTGGCATTATTATCTTTCTCAACGTAATTGCTTACACAGTCCACCAAAAGATTACCGTCAACCTCGAAGTCGTTAACATCTTCTATTCTCGATGCCATGAAAGATACGTATTCTGCGATTTTGGATGCATACTTTATCAAAGAGTTCTTACTCAATCGACATATATCGAGGCTCGTGGGGCTTTGTAAGATCTTATTGACGTGTATGAAAAGCCTCTTTTCGGCATCGTTTAATTCTCCTTTTGCTATGATCTGATAACTAGGGTTTAATATGTTTTCATGAGAATAGATCGTTCCGAGACAAATGAATTTATGCTTTAAGTTGGAAAAGGACTCGACCAACGCAGTCACCCTCTTCTCTTCCTTTTCAGACGGGGTTAATTCATTGCTTGGGCTTTCAATTGGTAGTTCTTCTTCCCCAACAATGTCTTCTGGAGGCAATAAAGCTTCGTGTATACTTAAAGGAGTACTGTTGTAATCAGCGTGTTCATTTTCCTCTGCGTATTCATCCGAATCACTGTCAGTGTCGACTGCTGGTGGCTGGCTTGACTGACTTCTAGCCAATTTCATTCTTTTTCTTCCAGAAACATTAGAAGGTTCATCGACCCTGGCTTCCACATGAATTGTTGACAGAGTATCGGGGGTTTTTCTAGGCCTTCCTCGTTTTTGCTTCATTTGAAACATGTTAAATTGATTATGGAATGGGGACGAAAAGTAATAGAAAGAAAACAAACATGGAAAATCACTTTGTGTGCAGTTTTAGTCCATGCATGTACCACCTTCCCCGCCAGTGTTGCCCAAAATGGGCGCGTGTAGCGTTGCGTAATGCTACGCGTATTCTACGCAAGGGCATATTTCGGAGCGTAAATTTGCGTAACATAGAATCTGTAAAATGCATGGCTATAGATATACAGGATCATGTTTTCACCCGGTCGGAAATTAACGCTAATTTTCTGATTTGATTTAGAGTTTTTGTGAAGGGTTTTCTGCAAAATAGCACTGATTGAATTACCATTCTCATGAGGTGTAATCCGATGCACGTACTTCACAAGCAGATTCCCATGACTCGTTATCACTACCAGTGAATCATCTGGAATGAGGGTATCACTGAGAGCAGAACTGTAGTCAGTAGTTGACACACCCAGAACGTCATCAAGGAGCGAAGCGACCTGAGGGGACGTTCCCTCATTCTGGGTGACACCCTGAAGGGATGAGAGGTTACCCGGAGTTCTACAATGACTGAAACAGAATATGTGGTGGTACTTGTGAGTGAATGTAAATCAACAATAAGATTAATATGTTTCACCTGACCAATACAGAACAACATGCTCACTAGACGCACTGTATGGTCACGCATGCGTGGCCATACGGCAGCGACGGAGACTGTCGTTCTATAGTTTTGAATGAAGTTATGAATTAAGGTCTTGAAAAATTATTTAACAACAATTACCTTGGTTGAAAGATGCGTCGAGAGCAGGTCCCGTCAGCCTGTCGCAGAGTTTCTATAAGAGATTGCGTTGAGCTTGTTCCCATTTTGATAAGTTTACCTTTTTTTCTTCACAACCAGCCAAATGAAAGGTAAAGTATAAGCGATTAGCAAAACCGTTTGGCCCGAAAAAAGTAACCACATTTCACCGTTTCCGGAAAACGGGAAAATATAAATCCCAGTATTTCCACATCTAATTATGGTGAAAACATTCTTATTTTAACTACTTTTCTTACATAATAAGTTTCAACCTTCAATCTTCAATCTTCAATCTTCAATCAAACACTTACTCCAATACCTCTTCTTAGCTGTTACTTTCAACAATCTTCTTACAATTTGCAGATTTTTTCACTTATTTTTGACACCAAACCCTTCCTTTGAAAGGATACACTTTTTGTACCAACTTGTGATTTATTTGCCTGTGTCTGCTTTTTTTTTTTTTTGAATAAGAAATACTGCAAGGTACCAAATCCGCTGTCCCCCATATATTCGAGGGGATATCCGACGAGACATCAGGAGACACATTAGAAGACACATCCCAAGTGACATCCGAAGGAAAATCAAAGGTTTTTTCGAAAACTTTCAAATTACCAACAGGACAATTGGCTCATGATCTCATAAGAAAATTGAAACTTTTCTTACAAAATCGCGGTTTATAGCACAAAAGAAAAAGTTTTATTGTTTTGGCTATAAAAGAACGAGGACATGAGTTTTTAGGGAGACTTTTTTTTACCTATCGCTGAATTTGAAGTCTTAGTGTCACAAACAAACAATTATGCCTTAAGTGGCTACATAAAGTCGGACAAACGAAACAGTTACAGAACTGCTGCGGAACCAGAAAAAACACAGTTACACGTCTAACTGTTATTCTTGTCAGAATGATACTGAAGAGAACATAGAAAATAGAATTATAACTGTAAAACATTTAAACCAAATGGAAAGTAACAACGTGTCTATATTATAGCTTTGAGCTATGAAGATTCATAGATTATTGGATAGTGTCAGTCATTGTTGATATGGAACCACGCTTTAAAAGGGACTCATAAAGCCAATCTTCATCTCTTGTCAAATCTTTATCACTTGTGGAATCTTCATCACTTGCGGAATCTTCATCACTTGTGGAATCTTCATCACTTGTGGAATCTTCATCACTTTTAGAATCTTCCTCATTAGTCGCTCTAGCACATGTCTCCGGAATCTTTAGGACCACATCACCATTCTTTCTGACTTCGTAAATCAGATTTAGAATTCTAAAGACAGCCTTGGCTTTAACTGGCCAAATACCACATTTCACGAACCTTGATTTGATTTCATACTCCTCAAAGTCTGCATCCCTTGCTCTCAATAGGTCATTAAAACAGTCATATTGTTCATCTTCACATGTGAGAATGGTTCTGTTTTGGGTATACTTGTCATATAAATTATTTTGTTCACTCAAAAGTGTCACATCGAGACGATGCATATGATTTGGAAAATCTTGAGAGTAGGTATGATGCAAATATTATTTTCTTCCCAAATTTCAATAAACGCATCGTTAAGTAAATGCCTGCTTCAATCAATAAGTTTAAGACAATACTTCTGCTACTATATCTTTTAATCATGAAGTTAAAACATATTAAGCTTTAAATATATTAAATAATATATGAAACTTTGATAATATATCTGTATGATCTGTTAAACCTATTGGTAATGCTAAATTCACAAATGTAAATGAAGTATAGAATGGTCAAGGTGATATAGTTACTAAAGGAAATGGATGTAACTATATATATCCTCTTATTGAATGTGACATAATTATATTTTAATTCAAATGTTTAAAACAATTAAGCGACCCCTTCCCCCTGCCTCAATGTGTCATTATAGTCTTTAATTAGAGAAAAGGCAAACTGGCTATGGTACGTACCCCAAAACGTATTCATTTCATATTGCATAAACCGACGCCTTACATATAATCAGAAACACCGATTAAAGAAATTCACGGATTTCACACCGCTCGCTGCTATGAAATGGAGAGATTCCTGAAACGTTGTCTAATATTTAAAGTAGCACCAAAATTAGAAGAAGATCTTCCAATATCGCATTAATGCCGCAAAACTTGACCCATATGAATGCCTCAAACCTTAGTGACCTTTTTGATACATAAAGACAGGGCATTTAATGAAAGCAGGTACCTTTATAACATACATCGAAAAAACCTGCCAGTGTAATTTATAGCGATTGGCGCAATCTGCTATGACTTCACTCTCTTCTCGTTTTCGATAATTGTACATCCCTAAATCATCATTTTAAAAGTGTAGCTATCTCTTCAGAAATTGACAAGATTCTTCTTCAAAAGGAGCCCATTCCCGTATATGAATTGGGTTCCTTCCTCAATGCGCTAGCGCACCGAATTGGTGAAGAAAAGCTGTTCTCTACCGGGGCTGGTGGTAACGCATCTAAAGAAAATGTTGCCATCATGGTGTACTGATATTGTATTTTCTGATCGTCGACGCCGCCCGCGCGCTTCAGCAGTGGCGCGCATCCGACTTGATAACTTGCGCGCACGGTTTGTATTTTTTTTATATACCAAGAGAATGACTATTCCATCGCCACCATTACGCGCAGATGGTCCGTTACGTTCTATTTTTCCCTTTAAGTAGATTTCCTTCAGTGGCCTATTTTATCATCATAGCTGTGAGCTTAAATCGGAATAATCTTTTAAATTCAAATATGCTACCATAGACGAGCAGGTTGGTTTCATTTTTTTCTGGTTAATGACTGCATAGTCGTGTAGTTAGATTCCTTAAAATCGCTGAATCTACTTTAAGTTTACGAGAATGACAATGACCAAAGTCGTTCGTAGATCAAAATATACGGCAGCACTGCAGATAGAGCGGAAAAATGTAATGCCAGTTTTTCAATCTTCGTGAGCTGAACTGCTCGATATTTTGATGCAGTCTTTTCTCTCCAGCTACTGTTCTCTTTTAAATTCTTTGAGGCTTGTATAAGTATTTGAAGCTTTTATAAGTATTTGGGAATGATGGAGCCACATTAATTGTCAGTGGAAGTCTGAAATAATCGATGGTTCATCCTCAAAAGATACTCATTTTTGTTTCTAGGTGCAGCTGAGCCGTACACGAATTGTGTGCATGTAAAAACCCAAAAAAGAAATTTCGTCAATGCATCTCTGTGCTGTCATTATTAGTGCATGTCGATTAGATGAGTATGTCAATATATAAGCGGAGAGAAATCTGCCCGATTAATTCCGTTTGTCTCCTTCAAAAACTACGCATAACATTTCCAGATTTACACCCAGTATGAATTCCCAAATCTCCACTCAAAACTTACAGAAACAGCCATCTTTCTACGAACTTAAGACAAAGGACTACAAAGGTGCAGAGTTTCCCTTCGAAGATTTGAAAGGAAAAGTTGTTCTTATTGTTAACACAGCTTCCAAGTGCAAGTTGACCCCGCAGTATAAGGAACTCGAGGAATTGAACAAAAAGTACGCCGGAAAGGATGTACAAATTCTTGGATTCCCATGCAATCAATTCGCTAACCAGGAGCCAGCTGGAAATGTTGAGATCATCACCTTTTGCTCAAGAAATTATGGTGTCACCTTCCCTGTATTGGGTAAGGTCAAGGTCAACGGAGTGAAAGCCGACCCAGTTTACAAGTACTTGAAAAACCAAAAGCCTGGTATCTTTGGCCTCAAAGCAGTCAAGTGGAACTTTGAGAAGTTCTTGATTAATAAGGAAGGTCAAGTTGTTGAAAGATACTCCTGTTTGACCAAACCTTCCAAGTTAGGGCCCAAAATTGATGCTTTGCTCAATGAAGCACCCACACTCAGCGAGACAGCTACATTACACGCTACAGCTACCATATAATGCAACACGTGCTTTCATCTGTCAACCTTCATTATACCCTTCCTTTATTCAAAGCTTATGGAAAAAAAAAATCCGCGAGATCTTGAAGAGCTTTGGCTCATTATCATCTTCTAGGATGTCTAAAACCAAGCAAACCAAGCAAGAAAACTTCATAACCAATGTATTAATATTCATATATAAGATAATATACCTTTTTTTTAATGAATGCCACGGGGGCAATTTTGTTCTTGTATGAAGTTTAGCGGATGTTATTATTGTACTTTCTTCAGCCATGGGGCATGGTCAATGAAGCAATGCCTTTTTAATAAGCCCCAGCTATTATAGGCCCACGGCTAAAAAGTTTGTAGCCCGAAAAAAAAGGATGCAAACACAGAGACTATAATAATGATAATGATAATGAAATATTTTTCATGAAAACATCTATGGCTTTTGGAAACCCTTCTTTCTACATGGAAGCGCTCTGCGCGTCTGAATAAGTGATGTCATTTCGGATACATAATTAGAGTATGTGTTATCGGCATATGAACGCTGTCCGTTTCACCCGAGGCCCTGACATTTCTCGCTCTGGCGGTCTGAATATGTTGAAAACTCCAATTGACACACCTAAACCCCTTGCGACAAGGAATATGTTAAACTCAACCGAAACGTAGGGCACTTGCATCAATTTTACTATGACCCGAGTAAACCCCCAGGTACAAAAAAAAAAACACTCGAAAAATTCTACTCGTTAACTCTCATTGTCATGTAAATTCTATAACACTCTCACTTAGAAGGATCGGGAATACTCAAGAACTTGTACTTCTTCTTCGTAATGTCATAGCAGTCGTTCAAAGCATCATCATCCACAAACCAAGAAACCTTGCCTGCAGCCCCCTCATTAACAATAGAGCTGGGTAAGCCCTTCTCTGGTCTTTCCATGATAATTCTCATGATTGGGGCCTTTGTTAAACCCTCCACAACGAAAGCTACTCGCAGAGCATGACAAATCACGGGAATCGAAAGGGTGATTCTGTTTTCAGGGCCCAGCGGAGCGTTAGAAACTGGCATGCACCAGGCCAAGTCTTCTCTCAATTGTTCTCCATGATTAGGGAAAAGCAGCGCTATGTGTCCGTCAGGCGCACATCCAAGAAGTAACAAATTGAACATGGGTAACTTGACCGAGTCTTTTTTGGCGAAGTTATCAATAAGTAGTTTTTCGTAGCTATCGGCACATTCTTGGGGATCGCTGATCAACAGCTCATCGATATGGTACACGTTTGGTTTTTTGTCACCTTCTATCAAGTCAAAAATGACTCTTTTGGCTTGACCGTAATTGGAATCTGGGCTATCGAAAGGCACCATTCTCTCATCAGCAAAGTACACATCCCACTTATCCCATTCGATCTCGCTCTGTCTTGACAACAAGCCTTGATGTAAAATCTTGATGAGCGAACCACCACTGATGGCAATTTTGAAACGCAATTCTGATCGTTTCTTCAACTTGGGAGTACGACGCGAGGCCTCGCCATTAACGAGACCACCACTCGTGCTTCTGTTATGCCCTTGAATAGAAACCGTTGACAGCATCTGCAGCAATGGCGGGCGTGCAGCAGCAGCAGCTTTCAAACCTTCTATAGCACTTTTATCCAAAGTATTGTAGAGGGTGTTATTCTGTGCAGTTATTATATGGTCAGCGACAGCATCAGCGACACCTTCAAATTCGGGGAAGGAGTAAATCAATGGGACCTGAGTAGTCATGGTTATATTGCGGGTTTCAGATTTCGCTTGAATTAGGCTAAGGGGATTAAAATTCTTTCTTCTTGTTTCTGTCTGTTATCTCCAGATAAAGTAAAGAGTAAAGAAGTATATGAAATGCGGTAGATGCCAAAATAAAAAAAGGCAATAATGATAGTTCACTGGTGAATCAGCGGCGTAGAAACAATTATCAGCACAAAAGTCAGAAATTAATGGTTTAAAACTAACCTGAATTCGGTTGTTTAAGCAATAAGATAATCAGCGAAAGGCAGAATTGCAATGACTCCAATCGAGAACAGAATGATGTTGTTAGACTGGCCAAGGAAGCGGGAGCTCTTATCTTATGAAAAAATGCTGCTGAATTCTTTAGTTTCCGCTTAAAGGAAAAGATAAACCAAAGAAAATGGACCGGGATAAGCTCTCTGTGAAAGTAGAGGAAAAACTGTGGTTTGGTGAAGCGGAATCGCGACGGAGCCAACACCAAAAAAAATTAGTCAAAGGACGAACCTGTCGGCGTTTGTGGACAGCGAGTCAAGAAAGCAAAAGAAATAATTAATAAAGAAACGACGTGTGGATCAGAAAGTGGTTTCTTTTGTTTTCTTCTGATGGAATTAAGGTTCGGCTTGTGTTACACCTGGAGATACAATGAACAGTGAGGAGTCATAAGCAAGAAGGGGGCGGGTTGCCCCGGTGGAGACGGTCGAACGGTAACACGAATCTTTCGCGGATAAACAGTCACGTGAGCCCTTGGGTTTCGGGGTGATCCGGATAGCACTGTCCAGTTGGGCGCTCGCCATAGCCATAGCTCACGCTTAACTCTCGCCCACATCACGTGACAGGACTCAACACATGACATTGTGGGGGTCTTATGAAGAGAAAACCACACGAATTGAGAATCCAATAAAAATGATTTTCTTAGTTTCTTTATCTGATTTATTTAGTTGGATGATTATTTTGCAAGCTTTCTTTCAAAGGTTCAAAAGAAGGAATCATGGCTGGTTATAGTTCAAGAGAAAAGTGAGTGTTCCAAGTAGCGTGTTTTAAAGGGTTTTATTGTCTTGTGCGTCTGCAGAATGCGGATAAATTCTGGGTGCAAATAATGGAACGTGAGTAAGCCAATAGAGAAGAAAAAAAAAATAGAAACGAAAAAAAATTGAAAGAATTCATAAAATTATACTAAAAAGCATTATGAAAATATCCTTTTAAGCCAGTTTGGAAAGATGTCTTCACAAGAAAACTGAAGGGCAAGTCTTCATTGTTTGTAGCCACGTTAATTGCAGGTGTGAGCAACGAATATCTTGGAAGTGACATATATGTCGTAATACCTTCTCAGATTGAGATATTTACCATGTAGCTATTTCCTTTTTTTTTATTTTTCTATTTGAGGAAAATATTGCCAATCAAAATCGAAGTATAAGGAAATGCCAACCCCAATGCCAACCCCAACACAAGAGCAAATACCAAACCCAATCTCGTTGCTGGAAATATTTATTCTCATTATCTGGTATGTAAAGACACGTGTCTCTGAGTGGTAAAATGGAATAAGTTTCCGTTCCGGGTCATATTCATTTGTTGAGAAATTTCTTTGTGCAAGAATACCCACTGATTGCTGTTTGGCTGGGTATATCAGAGAAGCATATGTGAGTAGATAGTACGTAGCACTGATGGGTCCATAGGAATTGGTGAGCAATTTAAACGGCCCGTTTAAGCACGCGTGATATAAGTCCCTTTGTTCTTCTGTAATGCAATGAGCGATTACCACTAGTCGAGAGAGGTGAGGTCTGCGTTCCAGAATTTCACGGTTGATGTGTACCACTCGTCTTGAGACACGATTTTTACAGGACCAAGGTATTTTTTTTCGTTCACACTTTTGAACCAAGTGAGCAAGCTTTTCTCTTCTTATGAAATATTATTGAAGAACAGTGTAAATAATGATTTTCACTATAATTCTTAATCTTATCTGCTTGTTGCTAATATAGAAAAGGCTCCTGAAATTCCCGCTTTTTCTTTCTTCTCTCAATAATAATATAATTGGAAAGAAAAGCTGTGGCATAAAAGGGAGTTCCTCTTGATCATTTAACTGTAGAACTAGTTATTGATTGTTTTAAAACTCGATTTTTTTCCTTAATTCTTTTCATTTCATTCTTATGCGGGGGGTTTGAAACATTGAAACGAGTGTGCTTTCAAAGCGTGTTTAACCGCTTTTAGTACCCCAGAAAATCGGCCAAGACTTGCAGGATAAGAGGCAGTCCATTGTTGGAAGCATTGTCGACGTGTTTTGCTATACTCAAACTTATAAGAGTGCTTGGCTTATACAGTATACTTAATCGTGTCTATATAAACCAAGTTTCCACCTACTAATATTTCTAAAATATCAATTGCGATTACACCTTCTATAGCCTGAACAACTTTCGGACTCATTGCAAATATCACAGTTCAGAGGTCTAAAAAGAGAGAAAAGGCATAATGGTGAGTATGAAGTCCTTCTTTGAAACCACGGCTCGTGTCGTTATACCGTTTCTCGTGCTTTCAGAAGTAACTTCAATCTCAATCCAACATTTAGGCTTGGAACCGATTGACAACAGACCCCAGCTTCAACTTTGTAAACAGGAAAAGCTTACTGAACGCGAGCCAATCCGTTACGATTGTTCACTGGAACCCGAATTGGAAAGAAAGGAGGAAAACTTGAAGCAACATGGATCAATGGTGAAGCGGACTTTTTCTGAAGCAGTATCAGGTGAAGAGAATCCGATTCGTTATAAACCACCCGTTCCACCGAAGGACGATCCTTGGAGAGACGTCATTGAGAGCTTGAAGAATTTGGGACCCAAGCAACACCTTTCCAACATACCGCAGGTACAAGATCATTGGAAGAATGCTGCAGACGCCTCATCGAAGGAGCCAACTAAAAAGTATAAACCTCAAGTACCGCCCAAACCGAAAAAAATCAAGAGTGACAGCAGTGAAATTTCCCAGGGATCAGTACCTCAGGTTGTGGGAGTCACTATGAAGTCTGAAGAGCGGGAAAAGAATACAGTATGGGAAGACTTAAAGGCTAAAAATGCGGAGTTTAGTAGATTTTTTGAAGATGTATTCTCAATCAGGGAGAGTTTATTTGAGACGGATCCTGTTTCTCATAGAGAGGAACCTACGGTCCAGGAAGTGACAAATGAGGAAGCAGATATGATTCATGAAGAGGGAAATTTTTTCCAAGGCAACCACCCAGTAAAGGTGTTTGCAAAAGATCCAAATTATGAGACAGTTCACGAAGAAGCTTCCAAAGAGAAGCTTCCGTTTTTGTCAACAATTGCTATTCTGCCTGAAGATTCAAATTCGGAACAAAACTCTGTTACTGAATATGCTTCCCTGAATGTTGATACTGATAGCGACACAAATAGTGACGACAATAATGATCAGGGTATGTACATCACGACCGAACATAGGGATCATCGAAAATGGGAACCGTCCCTGGAAGACGGATCTACAAAAAATGAAGCAATGCACGAAAATTCGAATACTGATCAAATTCCAGAAATCACTGAATCAAACTCGATTTCCATAGATATTGGTGCTTCGAGAAAAATTGCTGAAGACTCAGTGGCTGACAAACGCCAAACAGCCATATTTTCAAGCAGATCAATGGTCGACGGCAGTTTATCCATGGGTGTTGCTGATGGCTTATTTGACGCAAATCGTAAGGCAAGCCCCTCAAAGCACTTTTCTCAAATATTATGTGAAAAGGCAAAAGAAATTTTTCCTAGCTTCAAATCTTCAAACACATCTTCAGAATTGATGCAAAGGGCTTACAGCGAGTTAGTGAGGACAGAAACTTCAGTTCCCGGCTGTTCCTCCGTAGCGCTTGGAACTATTTCGAAGCAAGGTAGCGTTACAGTTTCTGTCATGGGGAACTGCGAGGCTGTCCTATACCGAGACGGAAAGGTGCTCAACCAAACAAGAACCGTTTATAACAAAGACGGAAGTGTATCCGTCATGCTGAAAGAAGAGGGGTATCGATTAGTGGGGGGCAAGGAAGTTAAGAATACATTTGGCCTTCCCAGCGAAACTCAAAATTATGAATGGGAAACACAGCCTGGGGACTTCTTGTTGTTTGCTCTGGCCGATATCCCTCGTTTTTCGAAGCGCAAAACATTTCCAGAAATTGTTAAAAATAATCCTAAGTCGCTGGCAAAAGAGCTCGTGGAAATTTTTTTAAATAAGATTGTGGATAAGATTGGGAAAAGAAGACTTGAGTCTCAAAAACCTCTGTTATTTAAATGCTTTCCTTGGAGCAAGAAACAAGTCAAATATTTCCCCGATGATGTGGGTTTGGTCGTTGTGAAAATTATGTAGTGATGATGGAAATTCGGGGCCCTGATCTTGATCGAGATGTCAATAAGTTGAAGGTCTGTCAATCTTTGTATAGTTATTTTTCGAAGAGGCCGTATTTCAACTAAGTAAAAGAACCCGAATGAAAATGAATGTGACACAGCTCAAAGAAACAACTTTTCCAATTTAATTAAACCACATCCCTATTGTTAAATTTCTTTAATCAAACACAAGATATCGAAGAGGATCAACTTTTTGTCTTGTTATCAAACGTCCATTGTCAGGTCTATCTGAAGTGTCCATTAAGAGTAACCTTGTATGTTGTGCTTTGCTTGAGCCATACTTGTAAAGAGACTTAATATTCACCTTTTTTTTATTGAGGAAGAAAGATGAAAAAAAAAATATCAAAGCTACCTAGCCTGAAAGGCCACGCTCATGGGTGCAAAAATTGATTTGGCCGAAACCCTAAAAAATAACATATTCTGAAAATAGTTTGCCCGTACAAATCTATTTTGAACCCTACAGGCATAATATAACATGAGAAGATTTTACGTCCTATTTAGCCTTTGCATTATCATTGGGTTTCTTGTGGCATCAGGTCCTCCCCGATATATATCCTCCATAGAGGCATGCGCGGTGACACTACCCCATACTTCTTCTATGCCTGATAGATTCCAGAGTGGCGAACACCCGAGCAGCACGAAAAGACACTATTTCTCATTCTCTCAACAAAAACCCATAAAGAAAATCGGGAAACAGAATAAACCATGTACTATACGGGATTCACGATAATACTGGACCTTGTGAAGAGCTATCTCTGCCAAAAACTAGGCATTGAACCATCTTCCATCCGAGAAACACTTTCCACAGAAAGTCATGTGCAATGGACAGTCCATGAACAGACCAACCCGGCAACAATTACGGCCACAAAACTCTCTGAAGAAAAGACCATTTTGAACTTTGTCAGTGAAGATCTGGTCCGTGCTGTCCAGGTCAACATCGAAGCAATTGGCGTGAGTTTACCCGTGAAAGAGGACAAGATAACACCGTCTTTGATCGACTCGTTTACCGCTTTGGTTGACGAAAAGCTTCTCCAACAGGGCGATTTCTGGAAAATCACACCACAGAAACACAACAATCAGAATTTGGAATGTACCACCAAAACCTCAGCACCAAAACCATGCAGTCTGGTTCCAAACCCCGGGAATGACACTATAAGGGGCGCCCCTGCGGCTTTTTCAAGACCTCCGGACATGCCTGATTTTGAAGATGAGTATGAATTAAAAGGCCGCGGGAATATTGCTCCACAAAGAGGAGTATTCGGCATAGGCGAAAGAGATCTCAATCCACCTGGCTTGCTGCGTGATCCGCTCATGAAACCCTACATTGATCCGCTCGCTGGGGATATCGATGGTGGCGGAATGTACCCCACAAAAAATCATCCTATTTTTGGACAGCACCAAGGAAACACTTCGAGATCGGGGGTGCCCCCAGGCGCACGCTACGATGATCCTTATGGTGAAGATAACCTTGAAGATATGGGGATGGGGCTTCCGGGAAATCTCCGTCGGCCTGGATTTGGAGATGGCTTTGGAGGTCCTCCTTTGGGTGGGCCGTCCTTTGGGGGTCCTAATTTTGGAGGGTCGTCATTTGGTGGTGGAATGTTTTGATTGGATGCTGAGGATTGGCAATAAACCCAGAAGTAAGCCAACATAACCAGGAAATACGGCAACATTGTGGAATTGATAGTCACCATAAAAATCTACCGATAAACCTTATTTCTCTTGGAAAATATCGAGAACGAATACTGATTCCGCAATTGCCATTTCACCTGGTTCCAACAGCGATTCATTATGATTCATACCAATGATACCTTGTACATCAAATGCTTTTTTTTTCCTTTGTTTCACTCTCTTTTATTCAATTGCAGAAAATAAAACGTTACAATACAAATCAACAGAAAAGAATAAAAGCAAAAAAATAAAGACATCAGGTTCCCAAGAGGCAAAAATAGCCGAACAATATAAATAGCCAGTTTTAAATTACACGGTCATAGGATTCGTGGTCAATAAACAGGCCACGCATGGCCAACTTCACGTTTCGTGCAAATACTTGTGGGTTTTTCACCAACATATTCGCGGCATCCTTATTAAGCGGGTCATTAGGGTTAAGTTCCAAAAATAGGAAGTTCAAGCCCAAAAGAACCGAGTTGAGCGAAAGCACTGGAGACCAATCTTCACGTAAGATGTTAAGACACACGTTGCCCTCCAAGTCAATGTTGGGGTGGTAGATTTTCTGCACGCACTTTATTCTGGGTGGGTCAATTGGGTAGTTTTCCGAAATATCCACTTTGAAATGGAACTGGCCTGCTTGGTAATGCCCCTCTACTGGGCAAATTCCGATGTCAAAATGGAACAAGTCCAGTGGGTTGGGCAAGTTAATGGTAATCAGTTTCGGGAGTTCGAGCTCAGTGAGGTCTTTCTGTAGACGGATTTGGGCAGCGGAAATTTTACCATGGACGCCAACAGTTGGCTGGGGCAGTGACAGCAGTTCAGCAGCCTTTTCTTGTTGCTTTTGTTTTTGGAGTTGGCGGATTTTAAGCTGGAGCTGTTAGTGTTGTCTTGGGGAGGCAGGCCTTGAAATTATTTTCTTTTTCTTAATTTTGGTCATCGTTCTTTTGAATCTTTGTGACTTCTCAGAATTTGCGGAACATACCATTTTTTTGTCGAGGTAATTATTTGTTTTGGTAGACTTGCCGATGATCAGGTGTGTTTCATTTTGCTGGAGCTTCCATTTTCTGGGGCAACACCGCCACTGGGGTCCGGGGATGTACGGATGCCTTAGGTCCTCGGACCTATATCAAGTAATCTGGATCGAGCGGACCATAGTTGTGTCAGGTCCGAAGGTTTTCTTTGGTCCAAAGTTCCATGACTTCTTCCGGGTTTTCTTCATTCTTTTCCCTCGCCACAATAGTGTGGTTGTTTACCAAATCGTGACTTTGTTGAGGCGGCTCCACCTCGTGCATTGGCCGCAGCACTGAAGAGACGTAGTGGTTCCAGACTCCAGTAGCCTCATTCTTTAAGAAATCCTTGTAGCACAAACCGAAATTTCCGAGAAGTTCCTGTCTCTTTGGAGATATCCAATGACTCGAGTTTTTGGCGAATCATCTTTTGGGAAATTTTCAAATCTGGCATGCTCAGTATAACATGCTTATAAGGCAGTCCAACCAAACACTGTACATCGAGGAGCCATTGCAATTCGCGAAGGGCTTCCTGGGGTCCCAAGCCAAATTGTTCCGAGCGTGGTTTAGCATTCGATTGAGACATGATTTCTGATTGAGCATCTGCTTTTCCGGGAAACTCGGAAAAATTCTGTTGCAATTTTCCAGCTTCTTGATCTTTGTCTGTCTGTTTATCTCGTGGACGCGGGTCTTGGCCAAATGGAACCTCGCATTTAAGACGAGATGCCATATTCCAGTAGAGGGTCTCGGCATAAACACACTTTTTGTTAGAAAGTATTCTTCCAAAAGCTGTCCAGAGTGAGATATCGCCGAGGGATTTTCTACAGTATTCACGCAAAAGCGAAAGCACTGCCATTTCATCAAAATGTAGTTCCAAGGAACGAGCCACTTGCACGAGCCACACGAGCGTGAACTCTGCTGCGTAGTTGGCAAAATGTGCATCCATTGATCGTAGCACATTCTTGCATAAATTATAAAACTTTGAGTTGCTGAAATCACGAAACACACAAATAACAGCGAGCTTACGGAGCCAGTGCCAAAGAACAGAGCTCTTATTGATTTTGTCCAAACGCGACGTGGCCAAAGCGATCATGTATGTGAAATCTTTCTTTACCCAAGAACTACCCGATCCACCCGACCTGCGGGCCAATTCCCACACGACCAGTTCATGTACTCTCCAGACCGTACTGTATTCATTTGTGGTGGATAGAATAGCAATACAAGCAAAGTAAGTGTATTCTAGCTCGTGCTGAGACATCTTCGGGACATGTTTAGGTGATGGGTACGTACCTTGGAAAAACGAGTGGCCCTCAGTGAAGATTGCCAAGTACGCTTTCTTTGGAATACCAATCTCTAACGTCTCATTGGGCGTATCGGCTACATGTTCAATCGACTCTACACCAGCCATGAGTTGTATGCGCGTATAAAGGCAAGATTCGTCGCCCTCTGTCACTCTCTCATAGAGGCCTCGTGAGAGGGGGAATGTAGACATGTAAAAGTATAACTGTAACGAAAGAAAATAATATAAAGTTCTTTAAGTTTGTACTTCGAAAAAAGCTCAGAACAACCAAATATTTAAAATGAAGTGTGTTGTCTCTCTTTTTGGTGGATCGGTTTTGGTGGAGTAGTGAATTTTACAGACTGGAGCCAAAAAATGTGGGGTGGAAAAAAATGAGACTGGGCCGAACTTGGGCTCAACCAAGGTAAACTGACTGTGTCAGAATATAGTTAGCAGCCAACTTTCGCACGTGCGTGCTACTAACCACCCGTTGAAGATGGACACGTACCCGGGACGTGGAACATATAAACGACGGAAGTCGTACAGGAAAGAAAAGAGATCCTCAGCTTTCCAGGGATTCGGTACCAGAAATAGAAATACACAAGAATATTAATAGACATCTTCACATATTCTAATAGATTAACAGTCAAATAATCTACCGATTGAAATCCGACAGATACCTACGAGTGCAAAATATCAACCATCCGTTACTGATTGCAAGTTATTACCCATCCGTTACCGATTGAAAAAGATCAACCTCCATTTAAATTGGAAGAATGAAATTCCGAGAGAATGACAACTACACCAGCTTACGGACTCTATGCACCCTTCGTGGTACCTCCTGATCTAAGTCCTTCGGACATCTCCAGATATGGACTGACTATGGAGCACAGCTTCATGATGGGATTCCCATCACAAAGTGAAAATTCAGCACCAATTTTCACTTTTAGTGCTACAGAGCCTGCCAAGGAAATTACCGAGATAGCAAATGGATATATCGCAGACTACACTACTCTTCCAGAGGGACCCACCAAGATTAATTATGTCACGATAAAAGTAATCAGAGATCTCCAAGATGACGTCTTTGTGAAAGCATTTGTTGCAGCTTGCAATAGAAACACGTTCGCTAAATACTTTCCCAGGTACGCGGAACACTTCCAACGTTTCAAAACAGGAAACCGTATCATCGCTGCAGCCATCGCAAAGAATAACCCTAAGTTGTTGGAAGATGGTATCGTCGACCAAGAGAAAGTTAATGAGTTAGGTCATATCATGGAATTGCTCATGAAATGTTCAAAGAAAAACGAAGCACGGATGTGGTCCGACTTGGAGATCGAGGAAAAGGCTATTAACGCTCTCATTCTTACTTGGAAAGGTCAAACAAGAGATGGATTGAGACTTGTCGTTGCCGCAGTAGAGCAATTTAGATACTCATCGAAAGCAAGTGTTTTCAACCCGTCTTTCAACCCGTCTTTCAACCCGTCTTTCAACCTCATGAAGTTGCTTTATTTTTTCCCTCCAGCTTGCGACTACATGATCAAGGACTGGTTAAACAGCTCAACAGACTTGACCGACCCCATTCGGATAATTAAAAGATTCGATTTGGAACTCTGGCCAAGGCTTCTCCAAGGAGATGCAACCAGGGCAAACACGTGTGGTGCAGTTAGTGACGAAGTCAAGTTCAAGATCACGCAAATGTTAAAGAAAGCTAACTGTGAGAATGATTTCTGGGAAGTACGTACGTTGTCTGAGACGAAGGGGATCATCGCGATCTCCACAAATAACCAACGTGCCAAAAACCAAGACAATCCATCATTCAACACAAGGAACCAGATGCGAGTAATGCGCCAATTGGTGCACAAATTGAGAAACCTCGCAATCGCGAACCCTAATCGGTGCCCTAACTGTTTTGAATCGCACCAACTTACGGAGTGCGGCCAACTTAACCAAGACCTGATGAAGAACATCGCAGCTTACTATTTATCCGACTACGAAAAACAGACTAACCTGTCGAGAGCGAAATGTCAGCGCGCTTACAACCAATGGATGGACAAAGGACACAACAATTGACAGACACAGGTGCTTATATCTGCAGCGGTAAATATCAATACAGTATCATCTACGGCAAATGGAAGAGAACGCGCGGAAGATCCAAATTATGAAGGTGGCATAATTAACAATGAATTGACTATGGACGACCTCCAGAGAGAATTTCTAATCCATAGTGGCGAAGATGTCTCCGTGACACATCAGCGGAATCTCATTCAGAGTTTTCAACCTTTCTCAAACCTTATTCTTACTGATAGCGGTGGAACAGACCATACTTTAGAAGGTGCCGGTAAGATATCCATCGCTCACCACATGATTCCCTGCTACTGAGAATCAACGTTGAATGTAAGTGTTGGATTTGATGGCAGCTATTGCCAGAGATGCCTGCGACCGTCACATTTTGAATGCAATAAACTGTGTTGGGCTTCATGATAAATACGTCATGCTCAATGCCAACCACATTCATATGTCAGAAGGGCACCCACACGATATCTCGACATGTATGCAAACAGCAGGGTATTCCACACAGCGCTTATGATGCACGAAAGACCAGATTTTTTGAGACCTGTATCCAAAGGAAGTGGGGGCCAAAAGCCACAATAGCCATTCCAGCTCTCCTGATATGCTGGGGCTATACCGCGTACATTTGGACGCAGCCGAATACAAACCAGGGCTCTACATTACGTACATCACGGATGAGTTTTCTTCACACGTTTGGCATATTCCGGGAACATCCAAAAGACAGTTATTGGAAGAAACGATGAAGAAGATATGTCAGATCAATAAGGAATATCTACCAAACAAATTGTGTTCGTCACAAATTATAATGGTATGGAACTACCCTCTGCAAAATTTCTTGCTGAAAAATTATATATCATCTCGGAAGATATACCACCCTACACTCCACACCTTAATGTGCGGGCAGAAAAAATGAATGATACAATTGGCCTGATGGCGACGTCACTCCTTAGAGCAATTACAAGTGATGATGTACTCCAAAACTTATTGATGCTCAAGGCACTCCAACATGCTGTTCTAACTCGCAATCGTACACCTGACAAAATAGGAGAAACCCCAAAATCACACTTAAGCGGGAAACCACCTATCAAAAGGGTGCTTTCGGCTGTGATGTATTAATTAAGCTACCAAACGCGAAGCAGATCAGAGATTGTAAACTACAAGATACCTAGACCAGAGTTATATTTTTTGGAACTCATGAGGATAACAGCTCTGTACAAGCCATTTGGATAAATTTCATGCGTCCCTATTAGAAGATGCAGATACTATTCGCATGCAATGTCTTCTTTGATGGAGAGTTTGGTCATATACGGGAGCTGGAACAGTTGATACCGAAAGTCAGATCTGAACTCTCGGCTCAAACTAAATTGGATGATCCAGTTCCGGTGATCTATCCAAATTTGATATTAAACCCCACCCCCGAAGGGAGTTGATGGTGTCGACCAAAACAAGATATGGAAATGTAAGAAGGCGTTATATGGATTGCGAAATTCAGGAAGAGCATCGTATCTAACATTCAGGGACTGTTTATTGAACTTAGGTTTCTAAAGGGCATACTGCGATTCAGGTCTGCTTTTCATGACAACGGAAAACATGTTGCATTATTCGTGGATGATTTGCTCGTATGTGTCGATGATGGAGAGGACCTTACATGAGAAATGTGGCCATGATCAAGATAAAGGATCTTGGCAAAGTGAAAAAGTTCCGTGGAATGGAGTTTGACAATAAAAGAAGGTCTTCAGCTACACCAAAAGGAATACATCGATGAACTATTGATTCGATACCTGGAATTTCTATCAGATGAAAAACAAAGAATACCCATGAACGAGTACGATTGTGAGAAAGATGATTCCATCTTAGATGAAAAGGAAGTCAAGTTGTACCACGAACTCCTAAGATCTTTCAACTGGCTAGCAACCATCAGCAGACCTGACCTTGCTTTCTGCGTTAGCAACTTTGCTTCCTTGACAGAGTCGGCCAAACAAATTGACTTGAAGCGATTAAATAGAGTGTTGTATCAACGAGAGACACGAGATTTCTTGATAGAGATCAGGCGTTCTAATTATCCAGGCGGAAAAATAAAGCTCTATTCGTTTAGCCATGCATCATTCTCAAAGGAAGAAGGCAGAAAATCGCGTCGGTACACCACTAACCTGGAAGTCTAAGAAACCGACTTTGATCACCACAAGTACCTATGCGTCCGAATACGTCGCTTTAAGCAGCACGGTGTAAGACACTCTTTGGATCCAAGATCTCTGCCACGAGCTAGGCTTAGACACTATTGAGGCACCAAAGATTTCGGAGGACAACATGGGTGTTGTGCTTAGTGTAAATGGAACGGGATCAAATTCCATCAGCAACAAATTTGTTGGCATAAAGAAGAAACATGTACAAAACAGGACCCCGAGTGGTGATATGCGAGTATCATATTTCAGCACATTATACAACGTGGCAGATACCTTTACCAAAGGACTACAACTTGTTTCATTCCGTCGACAATAATCTTTCTTGGGCTACGATGGCAGATTTGAGATTAGAGCCATTGCTAGTCGATATATTCTGCTAAAATCATGATAGTTACATGATTCACGGGGTGTCAGAATATAATTAGCAGTTACCTTTCGCACGTGCGTGCTACTAACCACCCGTTGAAGATGGGCACGTACCCGGAACGTGGAATTTATAAACGACGGGAGTATTTCTTATGGGAGCTTCACGACGCACTCGTGGCGGCTTCCCCTTCCAAGTCCTTGAACGCGCGTCACTTGTATTGATGTTCTGGAGGCCCTTTCTACTGGGCTCATTGCAATCAGTTGAACGTCCCTAATTGAGCTCAAAAACATGAAATTTGAATCAAAAATAAAAAGCATAATATATAATACCATTGAAAAAAAAAAAGAGGCAGACACCGGTCTCCGAATAATTTTCCCACAAAATATGATTCTCCAGAGTCCAGCCATTCAAAATGCTTCAGTATGCGCGAAGCGCGGTGTCGCAGTGCCACTCATCGCACCAAAGATTAACTGACCTTGACCGCTCTTACTCAGTAAACTGTTCTCTCAGAAATAAGATAATATTGTCTCAAGATCTTAGAAAAGAAAAATACCAAATCAGCTATGCTAAAAGAGGACGACCTTCTTCCGCGAGATGACCTCAGTCAGGCATTATATACTAGCATTAAACTCGATTCTATTTATGGCAACACGGTCTCAGATAAACCATCTTCTAATGAAGACGTAGAGACGGATACCGGTCCGGAACATCTGCCGCAACAATCCCCGGAAGAAGCAGCAACTTTTCCGGCTATGGTGGAAATGCCAATCAACAGCAACCGCACAAGTATTGCAAATGCAAATGAAGGGCAAAAAAATCAATCTTCTGCGGAGACTCAAGTCACTTCAACACCAACAAAGATATCCAAGCCCACCCGCACACTGTCTCCTTGGACCCTACGAAAGGTTCTTGCCGGAGCACACCAGGGCTGGGTGCGGAGTGTCACAGTAGATCCCATCACAAACGCATGGTTTGCGACGGGTCTGTCGGATGCACAAATCAAGGTATGGGACCTAGCTTCTGGGGCGGTGAAGGCCACAATTCCTGGCCATATCATGGGCGTGCGAGCGCTAGCAGTGTCAAAACGGTACCCATACCTCTTTTCTGGCTCGGAAGATAAGACTCTTCGGTGTTGGGATTTGGAGCGTACAAACTCGCCTGCGGGATGTCAGATTAGGGATTACCATGGCCATGTAGGGGGAATTTATGCCCTTGCTCTTCACCCGGAGCTTGATCTTCTTTTTAGTGCCGGAAGAGATTCGGCTATACGAGTCTGGGATATCCGCTCGCGAACTCAAGTCATGGTGCTTACGGGTCACCGCAACGATGTGACGAAACTCATAGCCCAAACGGGTGATCCCCAGATATGCTCGTCGTCCATGGACTCGACAGTCAAGTTGTGGGACTTGCGCATGCAAAAGGCCCAAGTTACATTGACTCATCACACAAAGAGCGTACGGCTGTTACAGATGCATCCCCACGAACTCACAATGGTGTCAGCAGACTCAAGTGGTAGTATCAAACAGTGGCTTCTCCCGAAAGGGCAGCTTCTCAATGGGTTTAGTCACACAGACAAGACGCAGGATGCTAATATCATCAACAGTCTATCGATAAATCCAGCCACTAATGAATTGTTTGCCGGATACAATGACGGTCGAATGCAGTTTTTTGATTACGAGGCGGGTAATCTTCTTCAGGAGACAAACACCACGCCCTGTCCCGGCACGGATTCATCTATAATATACACCTCCACATTTGATATGCTGGGAATGCGTTTGATCACCGGAGAGAACGACAAGAGTATCAAGATTTGGGGAAGCGGAGAATAGGTACACTGCAGGAAAGGTATAATAGAACGAGGCCCCTAGATACAAAAAATTAACATCTACCAGCCGAACCTTAGCTGGTTAGCCGTGAACGCGGGCGGAACCCAATTCAATTTTGCAGGGTCGAGCTCGTGTTTCTTACCGTCCTTGACTTTCTTCATCATCTTCTCGTATAATGCCATAATCTGGTCAGTGATAACAATGATGTGCTGCCCCTTATAATATTTGATAATCTGTAGCGTGGAAAGAGTATGTAGGACATCGGTGGTGGTCATGCATAAGTTATTTGAGATCTCCTCAATGGTGATTTCCAGCGGTCCGCTTGCAGACCGTGGGGGCGGCAGGCCTGAGTCCTTTTCCTCGGCATGCGGGTTATTAGTGCGCCATAGTTGTGGATTTGCCCTCTCCACCAATAACTTAACCAATACATCAGTCCAGTATGCTCTATAAGATAAAAGTCCCAAATCAGATAATGGCTTTTCGGGGGATCCATTTTTGTGCTCAACCTTTGAAAGCATATACGAGAATTGAATCAAAAGCTTACCGTATCCCATTTTCTGGTAACACGGAAGCGTCATGATACATGCGACGTTGTAGCCGTCCGCACTCTCCTTTTCCTTGGAAAAATACCCAACCACATGGTGGCCCTGTGAAGACTTTTTCGTCATGATATAGAAGAGAAATGGGTCCACGTCATAGTATAAAGTTTTGTGGTCCAAAAATAGTTTTGAAAGGAGACAAAGGTTCCGGCACCACGTGCGCTGTTTGCGGCCGTCGATCTCCCAAAAACTTACCTTTTCGTCACGGTAGATCTCGTTTCCGGGAGGGTGTTTCATTGAGCATTTGGCCCTATGACGTTCAAATTGTTTTCGTGAGCTGAAGTAAGACAACGTGAAGTCACACACATAGATCTCGTCTTCTTCGGTGAGTTCAATGGGGTAAGGAGAAAAGTACCATGGCTCAATCACATATTGACCTAAGATTATGGTCGAGAGATTCCGCACTCTTGCGACCTCCGAGTGGTTCTGGATCATTGAGCCACTTGTACGCAACTTCTTGATTTCGTCTTCGCGCAGCTCCTCTTCTCCAGGCCTTTTGAGACCCTGGACATTCAAATTATCGAGATCAAGCTCGTCGCCGTTTCCCGTTCCGGCGGTAGACGAGCGAGAATCATTAGCTTTCCCCTTTTTCTGGGTTTTCAGTTTCAGTTTCAGTTTCAGCTTCAGAGGGTTCTTCTCCTCGGGCTCTTCCTCTGCAACCACCAAAGGTACCGTGTAATCAATGCGGTCGGCGGCTATCCATTCATCCAACCGCTTATTATAGTCTTGATAATGCACATAAAATCTCTTCTGGCCCTTTTTAACGTGGCTCTGTAGAATTTCCGCTAATCGTTTCTCGTTCTCTTTGAATACATAAACCTTGCATCCAGTGACAATTTCATCCACGGAAAATACGGGGCCCGACGCTTCAGGGTTAGTTATTTTGATCGGAGTATTTGCATCCGGTATTGGAGGAGTAGCATCCGTCATGTTTTGCGCTTTGTAAATTGACTGTAATTTTTGTAGTGCGTGGGTAATTATGGTGTGTGTTTTGTTTACTTGATGCTTGATCAGTCAGCTCAGCTGGTCTCAAGGCCGTATGTAGCACCCAGGCCTCTGCGAAAAAAGACCCCACGCGAGACATACGTCGGAACTGACCGGGAATTCCATGACCGCAAAAACCAGGAAAATGGCAAGTAGGAGTTGTTTCTTGTTTCTTGTATTAATTTAGTATGGAGATATAGCTATCAAGAAGATTTGTGCAAATGTGTAACTTTTTTAATTGTTTCGATGTTTCTTTTGAATGCGGCTTTTGGAAACAATTAGCGTGTAGTCTACAATTTACCATTCTGGAGGATTCTTATTTCAATTGAAGATGAATTTACAATTATGCATTCGAAAAAAAAAAAGTTTATTTTTTATATTGAGTTTTCATGAACCAATTTACTCTGTGAGTGATTCAAATGTGGCTTTGGAAGACTAAAATGACGGTGTAATGTGCTTTCCCAAAGAAGAGGTCCGCCCGCCTTTAGTGGTGCGGAGAATTGAAAACTTGAGGGTATCTCGCTACTACTGGAAGCAGACATGGAGTTTCTAAGTACTGTGGTTAGGTCACACACCAACCACGCGTGACTCTTCGAATATATAAAGTTTTATCTGCTGTCTGGCTTGATCTTTTCTTATACCAGTAGTGGGATCTTTAGTTTCACAAGTCTATCATCTCTAAGGCCAGTGGGGAGGAAAGAAATTTTTAACGATCGGTGTCGCTTGATTACTTCTGAGATCGTGGTAGTCACGAAGTCCCTAATTTATTGATCGAATATACCCTCATGTAAGCACATGTGGTACTTGTCTATAAGGATAACATGTTCTCACAGTAGTGCCCAGATCATGTGTTTCCCATTCTTTCTTCTTGCCTTTCTATGCTCTACAACCTTTTTTATCAGGTTCAAGCCGTCCGGCTAGCTAAAAGGTATTATGTATTTCAATGATGTAGTTAAAGCTGATCCGAGAAAAGCTCTTTCCCTAGTGGAAAGAGCGCCTATTTATATTTTCCCGGAAGCCTTCGAAGAAGGCGACTGTGACTTCTGTAAGAGACTAGATAGAAGACGAATACAGTAAAAGCATCTTATATGAATGAATTAATTACACGCGATTTTATTCAACTATCGTGTATATACATTTAAGGCGATCACTCCCAAAACCTAATGGCGAATAAGCCATGAAGACTTTTTTCGGGAATTTGACTTATTATGCTAGATACTTTCGTATAAGGAGTATATTTCTTCCGACTTAAAAAATCTAAAAAATGGTCGGAATGCTTTAAAAATTGCGTTTTAAATTTTACGGTAATTTAATTAAATACACATGTTCTTTCAGCTTTGCGAAAAATTTAGAAACCGCCCCAAAATCAGTTTATTTTTTTGCGGAATAAACCTCTAACATCTAATGTTGATTAATAATGACTAAAATTCTATTTTTGAAGCCTTCAGGAACGTT